>CM035798.1:46945183-47182683 GCA_020466265.1 Siphamia tubifer | reverse complement strand
TGAATATTATAATATACAGGCTCTCAATGAGGATAATGAATATTCACACATTGGCAGATTTTTTTTTCACCGGAATTAAGCAATAAAAAGATGCTAATGGAACAAGTGAAAATTATATTGGTCAAATATCTTGAAATATTATTTTCCAGATCTATTGTGTAAAAATCAGTTGTTATATTATCTGACTGAAAAGTTACTCTTTACACTGCAAAAGTCAAAATTTTTTTCATTTCTAGTCCATATATCTCATCACACTTAAAATAATACATAATGGACTTTTCATTGTAGACATAACAACTGATTTATAGATATTTTAGACATTGGTAGAGTTTGTTTTTTTCATTTTTATTTTTGCTTTAATTAAGACAAAAAAAATACACCAATGGAAGAAGTCAAATTTATCTTCGTATGATTTATTGAAAAAATATTTTCCAGATCTATCGTCCAAAAATCAGTTCTTATATTTGATTGAAAAGTTACTCTTTACACTGCAAAAGTATTTTTTCCCCCTCATTTCTAGTCCAAATATCTCATCACACTTGAAATAAGACATAATCATCTAAAGAAGAACTTTTCAGTGTAGACGTAAGAACTGATTTATAGACAATTTAGACATGGGAAAATTTTACTTGATTTTTTTTCTTGAATTAAAGGTGTCATTTGGCTGAAAACCACTTTTCTACGCTCCTTTTAGAATCCCACTCAGAAAAGTCTGTCCACCACACGTCACAGGGACATTGGCGTCGCCCATGTGGGGTTAAGCCCGTCCCCCTTTGCAGCGAATCTGAAGTAGCATTAGCATTAGCATCTACAAAAGAAGACTGCACCACAGTAGCTGCTACACAAACTTGAAAAAAATGTCAGACTAAACTATTTCATGTGCTCTCTGTGGAAGTAAAGCAGTGTTTTTTCCTGCACGTTTTCAAAACAAGTGACGGCACGAAACCTAACTGAATGCTACTCTGGGGTGATAAACACACACAAAGCGAGAGGGGAGGGAGTCAATTAGAGACGCCATATTACAGCGGCATGGACATGTATGAGGACGTACCATAAACTCTGTTGTTCGACCTCAAGTCTTTTTTCTACTGTGAAAAAACAACAACAACAAAGCAACCCGTGAATTTTTTTTTAAATAGAACCAACACACAATGTACTCAATAACAATGAAGAACATGATATTAATGAAATAACCATGGAATGACTCCTTTAAGAAAAAATAAATGAATCCACCAATGGAACAAGGGAAAATGATTTTGGTCAGATTTTTTGAAATATTTTCTAGATCTATTGTCTAAACCTCAGTTCTTACATCTCAAAGAAAACTTCCTCTTTCGGTGATTATATCTTATTTGAAGTGTGATGAGATATCTTGAGTAGAAATGTGGAAAAACACTATACACTTGGTTAAATATTGAATTTTACAGTGTAATATACCAACAACCTTACTTGAAAAAACGCCAAACTAACCCTTAAAACAACTCAATTCGTCTGTCGCTGTGGACGACTCCCACCAAAAAGGAGCTTTAATTACACCCAAAGCTGCCACGATGGCCTCAAAAGAAGAAAAATCACAAGCAGCAAACAACTTCCCCAAGTGCGGTGGAGTTTATAAGCGGGCGGTGAGCAGACCACACATTCAATCAAATGTACAGGCGATCAATATGACCCAGTTTCCTGCTCAGCATCAGCACAGACCTGCTGTACAGTGAGCTACAGTAGGCTTTGTACAGCCTTTTGTAGACTGGATGCTTAGAACAATGCCCCCTCAGGAGCTTGTTAAAACAGTCGAACGTACTAATGTTTTCAGTGCTCTGCGTCCTAATGAAACCTCTCCACGCTGCACCGTCCTCCCTTTTTCACTCATAGCCTCGCCGTGCCTCTGTTTGTGCTGTTATTTTCATCTTTTTTTTCTCTGGAGGCAGTAGGTGTGTGTGAGTGCTTCCTGAATAGAACACAGAGAAAAGGGGAGTGGGATAATGTTAATAGGGGTTGCACTCAGGAGAGGAGGAAAGGCTGGATTTAAGAGGGGAAGAAACAAAAAAAGAACAAAAAAAACATCAGGGTAAAAGGGGAAAAAAAAGAAAAGAAAAATAAAGACCCTTTTCACTCTGGTACATACACACAGATAATGTGTCGTCCTCTGCATCAGTATTCTCTTCATGTGTGTCCAATGATCACAAGGATGGAGGGATCTACTTTGGACTCTGGCTCCATCTAGTGAATAAAACTCTACAACAGCAGCTCAGTGAACGACTACAGATGAACATGTGTGTGATTTATGACGTGATCAAAGTCCTGCTCTTCACATTCATTGATTGATTGACTCCTGATTGGCAAGATTTCAACTAAACTTCTAAAAAATATGGACTTATTTTAAAGTGGTTTTAAAGTAGATTACAGTCGGCCACTAGGTGCACTTTATTTTATATCAGTATTCTTGTATTTAATACCTCTGCCAAGAAGGTTATGTTTTTGCCAGAGTTTGTCTGTCTGTCTGTCTGTCTGTCTGTCTGTCTGTCTGTCTGTCTGTCTGTCTGTTTGTCTGTCTGTCTGTTAGTTAGCAAGATAACTCAAAACGTTATGGGCGGATTTTGATTAAATTTACAGGGTAGGTTGGTAATGGGGAGATCTAGAAATGAATAGATTTTGGTGTTGATCTGGGGGGGTGTCTACCTGGGCGGAGGTCTGCGTTCTCAGATTGCTTTTCTAGTTGAATCTCTTTTTAATCATCTGATTTTATTTCTGCAGTGCATCTAGGATGTTTTGTGCAAAATCAATCAATCAAACTTCATTTATAGAGCACTTTTCATACATGGTGCATGTACTGTAGCATCTGACCCCCCCCCCCCCATTATCCCACCACAATTGTAGGAACAAGTTAAAAGATTTAAAGAATTAAAAATAATAAATTAAATAAATAAATAAATAAATAATAGTAATAAAATAAAAGTAAATACATAAAGTAAAAACTAAAAGCTAAGTTAAAGAGGTAGGTTTTCAGTTTACCCTTAAAAATATGAATGCTATAATTTCTTATCTATCTATCTATCTATCTATCTATCTATCTATCTATCTATCTATCTATCTATCTATCTATCTATCTATCTATCTATCTATCTATCTATCTCTTATTTCTCTACTGTGCATTTTATCCAAGGTGAAAAAATAATTAGGAGCAGATCGACCGAATTAAAAAACTAATGTCAGCAGTGTAGAATATGTGCGTCATCACAATAAGACTAGGATCACGTGCAGAATGATAGGAATAATGTTAAAGAGAAATTAACTGTTTGTTTTCATGTCAGAAGAATTATTTTTGGAATTCGGAGTTAAGAGCGGAATAAACCAGTTATTTTATTTGAAATTAAGTTTAATTCAGAATAGTCATTTTCAACTGGAATTAAGTGTTTACATGGTCATCTTAAAGAGGAATTAACCTTTATTCTGAGTTAAACAGGAATAAAAACTCCCATGTAAACAGGCCCTATAGGACTGTCATTTTCACAGACTCGCATATAGACAAAGTAGGTTTTATTTTCATCATCATTCACACAGAATCATTTGGAAACAACAGGATGGCCTTGTGTGTTCGGCAGATACGAGGATTCAACCAAGAGTATTTGTGAAAAGGAAGTAAAGTTGTCAAACACATGCAGTAGATATCTGAAATGTAGCAGAGTACAAGTATAAAAAGTACATAAAATAGGAGTAAAAACTGGAATCCAACAACCTAATTGCATCCAACCTCTGTTTACAAACTGATACCACTTCAGATTATTATCACAAAGCCCTGCCGTGAAGGTGACACGCTCTGCTTTGTTTGTGGGTTTCACTCTCCCAAAAATAAATAAATAAATAAATGAATAAAATCACCCCAGAGCTGCAAAACAAAGGCAGCAGCAGCGTCAAAGAAAGGAAGCAAAAAAAAAAAAACCCAGAAAACATTGAGTTTCAGTTTCCAGTGATGCGTCATCGAAGCAGCAAGATTTGACGCATTTAATGGCATCGTTCAAACACAACGCGTCATGATTCAGTAAATGGAAATGTTACCAGAAGAGACGCAAGCAGCAGGTTATTGGATTATAATAGACGTCATCCTGCTGGTGTCTGAGGAAGATGTGAGGAAAGCAGGTGTGTGAAAAGAAAAAAAAAAAAGAAAATATAAACAAATAAAAACCTCCCAGTGAACCATGAAGGCAACACTAAAGTAAAGTAAAGTATTAGACAGGCTTATATTTCAAAGATTCAAGGATTTTTATTGTCATTCCTAGGTACGAAGTTTGTACTCGGGTCCGGGATCGAGCCATAAATAATTATAGACAGAGTTCAAAATATAAACACAGTATATACAAGAAGTACACCTTGGAGTATTGACTTTATATTATGTTCTGTTTAGTAAGCAATTACCCAAATGTGGGATCAATTAAGTACTTCTATTCAATTCTGCTTATGTATCTGATATTATATTTAATACATTATAAACCTACTGTAAATAATATGTACATAAACATATTTTTAATGGAGTGGGTCCCTGTCATGCTTCAAATAGTTTGAGATTATTAATTGTACTTTAGTTTTATTTAGTTTGAACTTTTTCTTCTCAGTTAGATCATTTTAATTAGTTTTTAGAACAGGTTTACTTGTTACGACTTGAAAAATAGTGGTTTTACAAATTCCATATGAATGAATATCATGAAGACAAAGAACTGATTCGCTTTTAGACTGGCCACAAGGGGGCGTTCAAAAGTTTAAAATCACACTCTTTTGCTCATATCTCTGGAACTATTTGTCTAATTGACTTCAAATCAGCTGCAAATGAAAGGTCATGACCTGGGGATGCCGCACATTATGACATCATTGTGTGTGTGTGTTTATGTGTGTGTGTGTGTGTGTGTGTGTGTCAGTCATTTGGTTGGTAACTCATTTAGGTCATTTCCCCAAATCTGGCAGAGTCTGCACTCGGTTTTTTTTCTGAAATTTAAATGATTTTCATTTAATTTTTTCATATTTATCTTCATCGCGTTCACATTCACATCAACCCCACACGACAGGACTCTGCTGCTTCCTCCCAACTTTCATCTTCGTGTTTCCAGGTAGCGTGAGGATGTGAAGACACGTCTGATATTTGTGTGTTCTGCGCTTTGTCATCATGTGCTTATGTACATGTTTGTGTCTTACCTCGATGGCCACCGTCCACAGGATGAGCTGCAGCTCCGACTCGGGGAAATATGCCTTGGCTTGTGCAGACATACCGATCAGGGCGCAGTTTGTCACCACGGCGATCACACTCATGGCCTCGAAGGCGAGCTGGAACACAGACACAGAGGCCGTCAGCGACTCGCTTCCTAAAACGGAAACCCACCGGCACGGCTAAGAAAAGGCCCGTTCGTATCAGGATACCGAGATAAAAATACAAATGACAATGTTTAATCCCATGGGAGGTGTAACGTTCTCAGAGATGGTCGGTTTAGATTTCAGACGGATGTAAACTGTAGAAGAAACACAGGGGGTGTATCAGTTATGGTTTTATTTTAGACAATAATACCAACACCTATAATGAAATCTATAGAAAAATAGAAAAAAAAGGTTTGATCTTACCAAGTGTATTTTTCTCATTTCAATCCAAATACCTCATCACACTTAAAATCAGACATAATCACCTAAAGAGGAACTTTTCAGTGAGATATAAAATAAAAATAAATCTAGAAAATCTGAAAAGGATTGTAATTAATGGAATAATCTTATGTATATATATATATATATATATATATATATATATATATATATATATAGTCTTTTTTTGGCTTCTATCCCCTCCTGCACAATGATGTTAACTGTTTGTAAATTGTGCTGTTTTTAATCTTTTTTTTCAGTTTTTTTCTTCTTGTATAGTTTTGCCCCACCAGATTTGTATTCATTATGTTAATATTAGCCCTCCTGTTATGTTACGGGTCAAATTTACCCATTTTAAAGTTTGAACTTGTGGTGTAAAGTAATATGTATTTGTAAAATACTTGGGAAATGCTTGGGAACTCCAATCACGATTAAAAAACGAATCACGATTTAAAAAAATAGTTGATCTCGATTAATCGTGACAGTCCTAGTTTGAACATGTTTAGTTTGGGGTTTTTTTAAGAAAAATTTGTGAATTATCTTTATTGAACCATTACATGTTAGAGGCAAGGAACGCCACTACACTAAATATTGATCGAATAGTTAGTAATAAAATATTAACAGTGATTTTTTTTTTTTCAGATATCTTTTGGATAATTAAACATGCACTGGGTCAAATTGACCCAGGAACACCATTACTGTTCCTGACAAATGAACATAACAGGAGGGTTAATATTAAAAAAGCTGGTAATCATTTAAAATCTAATGTTCTGACTTCAATTCCCATGTTCCTTATCTGGACTAAGGTTCTGATAATTCATGCATCAAAGGGTTAAATGTGATGAACTAATAAGTGAAAAAAGTGGGGGAAAAAAAGAAGCAGTGGCGGATTAGGATTATCATCCAACAACAACTACAGTTACTGCATCACTAAGATGCTTTTGAACATTAAATACTGCTAAATATGACTCATTAAAATTGTAATTTGAAATGATGGGATAATAATGTGTCATGACAGTATTCTTACAACTTTGTCTGTCAAAATGTCAGACAATTAAAGTGTCTGATGCAACCTCTGGTATCCAGTATGTGAATGTGAACACAGCTTTAGTCTTCATTGGTTATAATAAGTCTAGTTCTGGTCTGTGAATCATGTCAGAAGTTTTTTAGTCTTACTTTGCAACATTTAAGGTCAACATCTTGACATGACTCACCTGCCACACCCCGATGTTTGCCGCCGGTTCAGAGAAAGGTCGTTTAAAAACACGGCACATCTTGAAGGCGTCTGAGTAAACTTCAGTGATATTGTTCAACACCACCAGGACGGCGGCCAGCGGGTAGACGCACGAGAACAGGCTGACGTAACCGAAAAGGAGGAACTGCTCCAAGTAGTCGTCAAACGTTCCCTGAAGGCAGCACACGTAGGAGTTTGATATATGAATGAAAACAAACAAAGGATAAGAAATAACATTTTATGAAGAAGGGAAAGGTATGGTTAAGATAAAGTGAAAATACCACATGTCAAATGCGAATAAATACAAATAAAACAGTAAAAGTAATAAAAAAATAATAATAATATCACATAAAAAGCCATCGAGTGATTAAGAGGATAAAAGATAAAACAGTCAGATCACATAAAAGACTATAAAAAGATAAAAGACAAAACAGTGGTATTGCATAAAAGATATAAAAAAAAATAGTGATATGACATAAAAGACTATTTAAAAAATGAATAAAAGAGTGATATGACATAAAAGACTATTTAAAAAATGAATAAAAGAGTGATATCACATAAAAGACTATTTAAAAAATAAAACAAAACAGTGATATCACATAAAACATGATCAAAGATAAAACAGTGCTATCATATAAAAGATGATAAAACTACTGATATCACATAAAACATGATAAGTGTAATAAAGCATTGATATCACACAAAAGACAATTAAAAAATAAAATCAATTAAATCAGAAGATAAAAGATGCTAAAAGTATAAAAGATAAAATAGTGATATCACATAAAACATGATTTAAAAAAAACTTTAATATAGCACTCACAGCACATAAAAGAAAATTGAAAAATAAAATAAAACAGTGATATCACATAAAACACAATTAAAAAATAGAACAGTGATATCACATAAGACAATTAAAAAAATTAAATTAAATAAAACAGTGATATCACGTAAGACAATTAAAAAAATTTAATTAAATAAAACAGTGATATCACATAAGACAATTAAAAAATAAAATAAAACAGTGATATCACATAAGACAATTAAAAAAATTAAATTAAATAAAACAGTGATATCACATAAGACAGTTAAAAAATAAAACAAAACAGTGATATCACATAAGACAATTAAAAAAATTAAATTAAATAAAACAGTGATATCACATAAGACAATTAAAAAATAAAATAAAACAGTGATATCACATAAGACAATTAAAAAATAAAATAAAACAATAATATCACATAAAAGACAATGAAAGGATAAAAACTACACTCAGATAAAAGTGTTAGAGGGAGTGTTACCAGGTAGGTGCTCATGTCGGCCTCCAGTCGAACCTGCTCCTCCAGAGGAAGCTCCTTGTCCTCCAGGGTTCGTTTCTTCTGGACTTTACGGATCATCTTCTTGTTGCGTCTGCGTTGGAGCCAGTAGGGCAGGAAAGCCTCCATGAACTGGTTCAGGATCTGACTGGTGATCAGCAACGTGGCCAGACTCTGGGTCACACACAGACGGTTATGAGCAGGAAAAATGAGAAGAGATTAAAACAAGGACAAAAAAGACGATCAAAAGGAAAAGAGATGTTTGACGTTTGACACCTGTCTGAGCAGAACCATGTCCTGCATCACGAAGGCGATGTAGAAGAGCGACGCAAAGCAGTTGAAGAAGTTGAACTGAGGAGGGAAAAGAAAAGACGGAAAATCACACCACTGACGGACTGAACTGGAGAAATAAGTACGTTTGATTTATAGTTTCAGAAATAAAGTTAAAAAAATTAATAAATAAAATAAAATAAACAAATAATAATAAACAAATAAAAGAAAATTTTAAAGAAAAATTATTTTTTTTTAAGTTTAAAAGAAAATTTCAAGATAAAATAATCCGAAATTAAATACATTAAAATGTAAAAAGAGAAAGAAACACAGACAATGTTTATACTTACAACTAAAACTTTGAGGACCAAGTGGTTCTGAAATGATGTCTCCAGCCTGTGGTTTTCTAAACACAAAGAAAATTTTTTTTTTTGATTATTGATTATTAAATTTTAAGAAGATCCACCCAGAAATGTTTGCAAACCAAACGAACCAAAATTAATAATAATAATAATAATAATAATAATAATAATAATAATAATAATAATAATAATAATAATAATAATAATAATAATAATAATAATAATAATACTTATTGTTATTATTATTATTGGTTATAGTTTACATAAATGTTTCATCTGAATAAACCAAAGGTTGGAGGTAACTAAGT
Source organism: Siphamia tubifer (assembly GCA_020466265.1). NCBI lineage: Eukaryota > Metazoa > Chordata > Actinopteri > Kurtiformes > Apogonidae > Siphamia > Siphamia tubifer. The sequence continues at coordinate 47,173,577 of CM035798.1, read as the reverse complement.
ATAAGTCTTTGATCACTTTTTAGGTATCTGTACTTTACTTGCATATTTATTTTTCTGGCAACTTTTTACTTTTACTCCCTATATTTTTGTATAAATATCTGTACTTTATACTCCTTACAATATCAGAACAGACCCATTACTTTTTCAAACTAAACAGTGTGAATAATAAGTGGCTTCAGAAGGAAAATCCATGGAGAGAAATTGTGACTTTCTATGTCATAATTATGACTCTTTGCTTGTGATTTCAACTCTTTTTCTCATAATTATTTCATATGTATAACTGTATCTCATAATTATAACTTTTTATCTCATAATTATTCTTTTTCTTGTACTTTGACCGCCCCTGGAATAAGTAATCAGTGAATGCCTAATCTTGCCCTATTTTGTGCCAACCTCAAGTTTCTATGACAACGCGTTCTTGAATTGGAGCCAATAACGTGATTTTGACCTTTCTGCTAAATGCGGCCTTGACCTTTGACCTTTTACAATATTGATAACTTCATTTTATGTATATATGCATCAGTGCGTGTAACATTATAATAATATATCCAGTATTGATTAAGTTATAGCGTGATATGTCTATGCTTGACACACACAAACAGTGTTACAGAAGTTAATTTTGCGTCATGTCACCTTTGACCTCCAGATATCTCAAAAACTGTTGATCGTAGGTGATAACACCAATTATGAGAATTGTAGAAATCTTCATTCCACATCTTTTGGTACCAATCTGAAAGTTCTGTGACCCTCCGTTCTTGAGTTATAACCGACAATGTGACTTTGACCTTTTACTTAAATGGGACCTTGACCTTTGACCTTTACTCAAATGGATCATTGCATCTGATGCGCATTAGCTATATGTATATGCACATGTAATTTCATTCGTGATATGTCCAGTATTCATTGAGTTATAGTATGATATGTCTCTGCGGGAACACACACACACACACACACACACACGCTGATTACAATAATCTCTCCAACTAATGTTGAGTGAGATTAATAAACCCTGAAACTGCTCACCCCACGCTGTCAGGTACTCGGCGGCGTATCTGTAGATGAGGTTCATGATCTCGATGACCACGGCGTAGATGATGCTGGGGATGAAGAGCAGGATTCCAGTCCAGAAGGTGGGGTCCTGGTCGTGCAGCGTCAGCGCCCACCCCTCCATCTGGAAGTAGATCATCATGACGTACAGAGACAGGTAGAGGCAGAGCAGAACAAACGGCAGCGACACCAGGTAGATGCGCAGCTGCCTCTTGGCGTTGGGGTAAATGGGTTCTTCTCGCCCCGTCACCGGGTTGAACCCCAGGACGCCGTGGAAACCGGGTCGGGGTTCTTCAAAGGCCTTCTTTCTGCTCAGCGTCCCCCAGTGGTAGGCGAGGGAGGCGCTGTGACGCTTCCACAGCTGCGGTAAAACAAACACAGTCTGTCAGATATGTACAGATGTTTTAATAACAGCACAGACACACGCCCTCCTGACATTAAAGATCAAACTACTGCAAATAAAAGCATATGTACAGGTTTTTATTTACTTATTATTGTTATTTTTTTTTTTACATAGTTTTCTTTCTTGCTCGTCCTTATACACATTTTATTACACATCATCTATTGTTGCCTTAACCAGAGAATTTTACCACAGTGGGAGGACAGAAGGGAGAGAGGAAGGATAGAAGGAAGGGAAGGTGGATGGATGGGTGAATGGATGATGGAAGAAGTAAAGGAGAGAGAGGGAGGAAGGATAGAAGGAAGTAGGGAAGGGTAGAAGGAAAGAAGGATAGAATGGATAGAGGGAAGATGCAAAGAATGAACATTATTCATCTCCCTTCTTTCTGTTCTTCCCCATTTCCTTCTTTCTATCTTTCCTCTCAATTCCCTTCCTTCCTTCCTCACTCATTTCTTTCATTCAACCATCCATTTATCCTCCCTCTCTCTCCCATCCTTCTTCCATCCATCCATCATCCATCCTTCCTCTCTCTCTACTTTCTGTCCTTCCCTCTTTTCCCATCCTTCATCTCCCCCTTTGTTCTTCCATCCATCCCTCATCCATCCTTCCTCCCTCCCTTTCTTTTATCCTTCCTTCTTCACTCCCTTCCTTCCAACCTTTCTCTCTCCCTTCAATCTCTCCTTCCTCACGCATTTCTTTCATTCATCCATCCATTTATCCTCCATCCCTTCCTTCTATCCTTCTTCTCGCCCTTCCTTTTACTTTCTTCCATCCAATCACCCACTCATCTATCCATCCTCCCTCTCTTTTTCCATCCTTCCTAATATCCTTCCTCTCTCTCCTTTCTGTCCTTCCTCACTCACTTCTTTTGTTCATCCATCCATCCTCTCTTCTATCCTTCTTCTATCCATCCCTCATCCATCCTCCCTCCCTTCCCTTTCTTTTATCCTTTCTCACTCTCTTTCAGCCGTCCTTTCTTCCTTTCATCTCTCCTTCCTCTCTCATTTCTTTCATTCATCCATCCATTTATCCTCCATCCCTCCCTTCCATCTTTCCTCTCACTCTTCCTCCCATTCATTCATCCTTCATTCTCCCTTCCTACAGTACCTTCCATCATCAGGCCATCCATCCTCCCTCCCTAACATCCTTTATTCACCCCATCCACCCTCACTTCCTTAATCCATCCATCCATCCATAGTGACCCACACAGTCATACCACTGAGTTAACTTGTAGAATCCAAACATCTTGAATTGATGCACCCACACAGGACGCATTACCAGTAAATCAATTATACTTGTTCATTTTCTGCCATAATCACGTCAAAATATCTGTTGTGATGATGTTTTATTTATCCATTTAGCCATCCTTCAAAGTGTGTAAAAACAACTCTCCGTACCTCCAGGATGACAGTACACCAGATCAAGTTGAATACAGCAAAGATGACGTATTTATCATAGTCCTCCCAATCGAACAGGTAGTAAGGCACTCCGATCAGAGCCATAGGCACCAGGGCAAAGGTGAAGTACTCCAGGAAACCGAAGTAGAGAGCCTGACCCTCGCCATAGTAATGTCTGATGGCATCTGAGGATGGACAGTGGTAAAAAAGCAGTGAGTAAAGAGTTTATATCTGCACTAAAACTCTTATTTCTGCTCAGTTGGATTAATAAAGACTAGCAGCTACTTTTACTTGGTCATAAAACTTTAGTTGGACTTTGGATATCATCCACGGACATCTGTTTTTGGCTAAAACTCTGGTGTAGCCTCAGAAAGAATTGGAGCCTCCCTAGAACCACTTTTCTTGGCCCTGATTTGGTTCTTTGATGGATGAAAAGCAAAAAGAACTAGTTCCAGATCAAGTGATGGCTCCAAATATAAGTATAAAAGGACTGTCATTTCAGTCATAATATAAAACAGATAAAGAGTCTTAGTGACTGAAGGGAAATAAAACAAGGAAATACGTGTGTAACATAGACAATGGCCAATAACACTGGCCCACAAGTAAAATGCTTCCAGAGTAAAACTAATGAAATGTTCCCACGTGTGTGTGTTAGTGATAAAGAAATCTCAACTCTTAAATTGTGGTTGGCTCAAGTTTCCAAGATAAGTCTGTGGTTAAAATGTGAAATTCTTAGAATTAACAAGAGTATAGCTTTTAGTCCAAAGGAATATTAGTCTCAGATCTACCAGATCTACTTCAAAACACTGTCTGCACATTATGATCCATTCACTTTACACCTTCTTTCTTGTGGAATATTTACAAATCCATTGTATACATGAACATAAACCACCATATATGTGGAATAACACACCATCATATATATTAAAAACATAAGCTAACCAGTACTAAAGTCATTTGTTTTCTGATTAATATGATTAAAGTATGTACGATTTAGCACATTTCATGTCTGAAGCAAATACTTTCTAAAAAATAATTGTATTGATATTGACCAAACTCAGTACTCAAGTGGAGGGGGATGAGGGCGGATGGTACCCCCCCCCAAAAAAAAAAAATAAAATAAAAACTATCAACATCACCCCCCCCCCCCCCCCCACACACACACACACACACACACACTCCCCGTAAAACTGTCACTCCCCCCTTTCCATCCATTCGCTTTTTACAGTAAATTGTGGAAATATAACGTATAATTATATCGAATTATTTCATAATTAAAACGTAGTACGCATGTTGAGTAAAAGAAATAACAAAATCTAAGGGCAGGGGGGGGCATGTTGGTTATTTTCAATTGGTTGATGTGTGATGCCAAAGGGAGGGACAAACTGCAGCGACACAACACTCAATGTCAGCAACTCAGCATGGCCAAAAGAGCAGCTGGACAATGCCATGTCTGGGACTATTTTTAATAGGACGAACATTACAGGTGAGATATGAATCAAGACTCCTAAATCTCAATCATTACTTTTCATTAATCTATACAACATTCGGCAGACTCACCAGAGGTTGCATGCTAGTTTTCCAAGCTTGTCGTGTAGCCTTCAAACTAGCAGATATTAGCTCACGTTAATCTCACTTGTTAGCTAGCTGCTAAAACACAGGACTTGTCATAGAGTCACGTTAGCTTTGGGTTTATGAGCGTGGGAGGGCTGTAGTACTCGAGTCCGGTCTTTTACAGTCTCGGACTCGCTGGCATTTGACTTGGACTTGTTTCGGTCTCGGCCACTGGTCTTGCCAAAGATGGGTCTCGGTGTCGACCGAGTCCAGGCGTCTTTATTTTGTTACAATATTCCAGGAAAAAGCCATTATTCATCTCGGTAAATTAAGTGTAGAGCTAGGAGGTGCTTAGCCTCATAAGCTAGGCTATGTGTTATGTTAATGTTTACATTAGCCAACATAGCAGAAGATAAGCCCAGGTAACGTGTTTATCATTACTTACTGTATGTCTGGTTATTACCGGTTTCATGAGATGTAAAAAAAAAAAATAATAAAAATAATTCAACGATTGGTTGTCGTGAATTACATAACGTTCACTTTAGGGTAAAGTAAACGTGCGCGCGCGTGTGTCCTCCGTAGATGTCTGTTTACTTCCCTTTGTCATACTGTACTGGTACTTCTGTTTGTGTCATACTGTACTAGTGCTTCTGTTTGTGTCATACTGTACTAGTACTTCTGTTTGTGTAATACTGTACTAGTGTTACAAAGGCTCAAACACTCCAGCGTTTATGTTCACTTTAGGGTAAAATAAACGCGTGTTTCGCGCGCGCGTGAAACAGCTTCTACACTTTGTTCAGAAATACAAAGATTAAAATTTGTAAATACACTAAAATTGTGACGTTCAAGGCAGGTGACATTAAAGAGTGTCTTGAGTTTTTGACCCTTCTGGGGCCTGTTGCTGTGGCCTGTAATTTAATATTACAGACAGTGAATATGCTAAATGTGATTTTAACCTGAATTAATCTATGCTTGATTTTGTTGTTTTTATGGTGTAAAGACAGAGAAATGGGGCAGCAGCAGCCACCCCCCACTTCCTTTTTTTAATGTTTTTGTAAAGGTGAAAAAAAATCGACTACTGACCACACTAACATTATCTATATTGTAAAAATGTGTCATGTGTGTGTCTGTCTGTCTCAGGAATCTATAAAGATCTGTAAACATCCATACAGAGCTGGCTGCTTTAGTTTGGCATACTTATGTATTTTCGGTGAAAAAAATAAACTTGTCAAAACAGCAAGTTGATAGGAGCAATATTTTGGGAGATAGAAGTAATTTTGGAATATAATACAATCACGTTTCTATACCCAGAAGACTTTGGTGGTGACTGCTGGACAAATATGGTACAGCATGAATATACAACAGCATAAAAACTAACATATCTAGAACCTGTGGATTTTTTTTGTCGTTCTCATCCAATAGGTGTGAATTATGATGATAATGATTTTTTTTTTTTTTTTTTTGCCCATTCCTCGTTCTGGTTGTGGTTGTTCTTGTTGTTGCTACCGTGGTTGGTATTGTTTGTAATCCTGATATTGTCCTCATAATAAAGTCAGTGGAATACCAAAGCGAGCCTCATATACGTTATGAAGGCAAAAGGCAGCCAGACTAACATTTTGGTGTTAATGATGCTGGACACGACAGGTTAGAATAGAAAAAAGATAAGATAAAATAAAACAGAAGCTGTGGATTCCAGTTGGTCAATGTGCTAGTATTAGTGTAATATATCCACCCCTTTAGATTTAGAACATAAATAAATCAGTTCATTGACCTACTGCTCATGTTTCTTTCATCAGTTATTTTGAAGTTCCTTCCTGGTGGATTGAATGTGATTTTAGTGTCAATATCAGGTCTATGACACTGGAAAACAAACAAAAGAAACCTTTCATCTTCTATTGGAAGAATAAAAATATCTCATTTTGACTACATGGATCAATGGATTTATTTATTTATTGTTTATGCATGAAATATAATGCACATAAAAACCAGAAAAAGAATAGGCTAGAAGAAAAAGCTTATTTTTTGCCTGTCCTTTGATGCTATGATGCTGATCTGAAATTTTACAGCAGCACATTGAGTAGTGAACATGTAAAAAAAAAAAAAACTAAATGTTTCAGACTCTTTTCCTTGGTTTTGTGGTTGTGACAGTTTCTTGCTGTGAAACCAACAGTTTCTCCATCATGTTTGGGTTAAAGAACGCTGGCGCCTGGTTTCCATTTCAAAAACATCTGAATTAAATCATTCACCTGTTCATCACTTACATCAGCCAAACTGGAGGAAAAATCAATGTGTGAGTGGAGGAAATGTAGTTTCAGTGACATTCTGCTTTTATCATGTCCTCAACTGGCTGATCGAAATTTAAGGCTCTAAGGTTAAACAGGAAATGTTTCACCATTTACACAAATGAATCCCAGGCTGTTAATACCAAATCTGAGATCAGAGGTGAACAAAGGATCAGTAATGGATATTCAAACTTTCAGCTTTTCATTACTTTGGACTGAACCAGATGTTCCTTTCAGGTATTTGATTATCTAGAATATATCTTCCCGAGTCCCAGCAATGCATTTATGTTACCTATAGGGGACGAGAGTTTCACAAAAAAGTTAGATAAAAAAAAAATAATTATGCTAATGTCAAACTGCCTCTATCTGTCAGCGCAGAGTGATGTCCCAATCCCATCCTGACTGCAGACATTTGTCGTGTTTCTTTTGACATGAGCAAAGCATTTCCGGTGTTGGAAGTTTGGATTGTGTCACGGCTACCTGAAGAGGCTTTTAAGTGCGCCTTATAGTCTGGAAAATACAGTGATCGAAAGGAATCCAAAGCAATGCGGTCATTAATCTGATTAAAAGTTTAATAGTTTAACAGTCCTAATATTTACAGATATTGACGAGAGAGTGACTTACCGACAGGCTGGAAGGATAACTTCACCTTCTGAAACCAGGAAAAAGACAGTCTCTTCAGTTCCTCCTTTTCATGCAGAGGGAAAACCTGGATCAGGATCCCTTTGGTCTGAAGTCTGCGAACTCACATACGAACAACAAACAGGGACGTTATCTGCCGTGTTGCCTTTTCGCATTATTTTACTGTAACACAGACCAGGTATGCCCAAACATTTTTTTTAGGGCCAGATCTGATAATGTGGAGATTACCGGGGGCGAGTGGCCTTCTGTAAATAATGGCTGATTCATTTGCGACTAAAACCCGTTAATAATTTGGGCTACACGCCTGGCACGCATGTGACGTCATCACAGACTCCACACCACAGCTGAGCGGAGTGTGACGTCACATACGGGATACATTGTAGTCTCGTACTAAGCCAACATAAAACCTAATGTCACGTTTGCTTCTCATCAAAAACGGGTGGTCTGCCTATGCCACATCAAATATTTCTTATTAACCACTATCATATGTGAATTTCAGGGCACTTGTCAAAGGAATCAGAATTTAGCTTGACTCGCTCCATTCACTCCCATTCAAATTTTTTGCTAAGCACCCATGGACCGGGAGTAGAAGGGCGTGACTTAGCCTCCCCATGTTAACATTTAGGCGCAGGATATCAATACGGCAGCTGTACATTTAAACCGGCAGTGAACTGCGCATGCGCTCCGACCCTAACCCTAACAGATGTACCTATAGCAAACAACATCTAGCGTATGGCTGCCATACGAATATCCAGTTCGTAACATTTAAGCTAAAAACATATGACCCTTGCTCTTGTCTTTTACAATATTATTACAAAAATAATATTTTCTGTTACACGTACAAGTACATAACACCAGCAGTTACAGGCAACTGTCACGGCAACCTAAGAAGTTGCTATGGTGATGGATTAATTTAACTCTTAGGCTCATGCACTCACTCCCTGTTAGCTTGTTGTATGTTAGCATGGTCTGTCTGGTAGTGTCTCTTTATATTGAATTCATTAAACAAGGCAGTAGTCTCTGGACAAATTAGACAAATGCAAGCACCTGGATTTTTAGCTAAAAACATTGTCATTACCTTCTGTCCTGGAAGCGACGGTACCTCACTGTCATTTTTCCTCTTTTTATTTACAGGCGCCATTAGTGAGAAGGGTAAATTCAGATTGAGTTAGAGTGATGCTGCCACCATGAGGCCATACGGGGAACTGCATTTTGAATCTTATTATTTATTTATTCATTGTGTTGGACAGTCTGAGCTGGTAATAAATAATACATTATACAACCAAAGCTCCAGGGCCGTATGAATTCTGACCACAGGCCGTGATTGGTCCCCGAGCCGGAGTTTGGGCATGTACACAACTCCATCACTGCAGTTGTGTACAGATAGTTAGGGATGTCTCAGTCTAGGCTTAGCTCTTACTTCTGTTTGCCTGAATTCACTTTCCCAACTAAATAAATACGCAGTTTAATTTCCTAAAACAAGGACTTACAAACAATAGCTGGATTCCACTCTATTGTACACAAGACTCTGCCTATAGAAATAATTCCTATTGTCTAATACAGAGTGACTAAATACAAGTACATGAAAGCTCTATCATTTCATCTGCCATTTCTTGAGTGCATCATTTGTCGAAAATGATTACATTCCGCTTTAACACAATTTGTCAAGCACAGGCGCTGAATAGAGGCACCCTATCTCCTCTGCAAGTTCATTGCTTCCTTATCTCACTTTGGGAATATTTCACCGCATTTGCATATTTATTATTTCCATACTGCAGCCGCTGAGAGAGCAAGAAAGACAAAGAGAGAGGGAAGTAGCAGCGTTCAGTGTGTTCCCAAGGAGAGGTGGATGTACTGACACTTTTTTTCGACACAGTTTCTAAACTTACTACAACTTTAAACAAAAAAACAACATAAAATAAAAGAACTGATGCAGTGGGAGAGGAGCCACATTAGTTGGCAAACAGTAAAACCCTGACAAAAGCAGATACTGAAGAAAGAAAACTGTGTACATCCAGCTGATATGGATGATATTCTATTATTTATATTATACATTAAGTAATTCTATGTTAAAATATATTAAACACAAGCAAATAATGTGAAAAGGCTGAACCATGGTTAATATGTAGAATGCTGAAATAGTAAAGGTGTCAGGGTCACCTCAAATCAGAGTCCTGCATGGGTTCGGGTACCCGTGGGTGAACCGCAAATTTTCACGAAACGGGTGAAAAATGTTGTGCTGTGTCGGATACGGGTTCGGTTCGGTTCGGACGTGGGTGATCGCAGGTCTAATTTGCAGTTCATAGGCTAAAAAGAGCCGTAGGCTAATGACATTTTTATTTGGCTCTGCCTTGGCTATGTCACTGTTCAGTATATTCGTGGCAATAAATGTTTGTATTTAAGTTTGGCTATCTGACATTTTCTTTCAGGTTCAGGTCAGATATCGGGTTCATTTATAGCGGGTCGGTTCGGGTGCGGATTTTTTATTTATTTTTTTCGTCAGAAAACGGGTCGGATACGAGTTTAAACATGACGGGTACGGGCGGTATGTCAAAATCAGAACCGTGCAGGACTCTACCTCAAATGCCTAGTAATTGATAATAGAAAAAAAAAAATACTAATCAAATATGTAGGTTAAGTTGAGAGATACAATCCCAATATCTAAAGGACATGACAAACTGAGTGTGAAACTGAAGCACTGTGGTACTGTTTATCTGTCAAATGTTCACTGTGGTCAGTTTCAGATTCTGCAGCTCCTTCATAATTCAGTAATAATTGTCAGCTTTGTAAATTGACTGCACACATCCTGACCAAGGACAATCTAATTCTGACACTTTCCGATAATCTACACTTGGCTTTTCTTCCTCTGTTCATAATAATATAAATTACACTGGTCTACAAGTAAAATGCATTTGGAATACCACATGTGTGTGTCTGATAAAGAAAACTCAAGTCTTAAATGCTGCTTGGCTCAAGTTTCCAAAATAAGTCCGCCGTCAAAATGTGAAATTCTTAGAATGAAATGAGAATAGGTTTTAGTCCAAAGGAATATTGGTCTCAGATCTACTTCAAAACACTGTCTGTACATTATGATCCATTCACTTTACAGCTTCTTTCTAGTGGAATATTTGCTAATCCATTGTATACATGTATATAAACCAGCATATATGTGGAATAACACACCATCATATATATTAAAAACATGAACTAACCAGCACTAAAGTCATTTGATTTCTGATTCATCTCATTAAATTATGTAAGGTTTAACACATTTAATGTCCGAAGCATATACTACATAAAAATCAGAGAGTAGTCTTATATAACGTAACTGTCAAATCTAAAATTAATGTTTATTTTACCACTTGTTTTTTAGGGCAATACCTGTTGTCATTTAAGAGAAAATCACAAAAAAATTGTAAATTCATACAAGCTGTTGGATACAATAATTTCTCTATGGGTAGGAATAAAGTATCTACCTACCTACCCATCCATCTATAAACTAATAAGTGATTCCAAGCACAACAAACCCCACCCCTTGCAAATGTTCCACTCTTATTGTTGCAAAAACACGTTTTTGTTGGCCATGACATTTGTCCTACATTTACCAAAATGTAATGGGATCTAATTTAAGCCACTTTGCAACTTTCTTGAAAATTTAATGGAAATTTGTCCAGTAGTATTTGTATAAAGTTGCTGAAAATCAAAGAAACAGACAAACTAAAAACAGGGGGCGGGGTAATAACTTCAGTTGGGGTAATATTAAAATATTGAGATTAATTCTGATTGAGATGTGGTTTATAGGTGCGTTAGTAAATCTGTAAACTTGTCACTCACTGATTGATTTCCCTGGATAGAGCTTGGCCTGGGTGTACCCTGGTATGTGAGTTTCATCTTTGGCTCGTAGCGTGTCCAGCTCATGTTTAATAATGAACTGACACTCCGCCATACTCAGGAAATCATCGCCGTCTCCTGCAAAGACAGAAAATGCATGTTATTCACAACACGACAGAGATGTGTGAAAACTGCAGCCACTGAGAGGGCGTTCTGATGAGGTTTCACCTTTTTAATCATGTCCAACGCTGCTTTCAAAGTACCTTGATTAGAATAACAACGGTTTAGAAATCATTACAGGGTCTATGGGTTTAGAGCGGCTCATAAAAATCAGCTGCAGTGACTCATCAGCATTAGTGACCATAAAAATCAACTCGTGAATCACTTATTGAGACCCTCTGTTTATGTCTTGATTATGTCTTGAACATTAATGAGGCAAAAGCAGAAAGAGGAATTATTTGCTCTTTATCAACTTTTCAGTACAAGGAATCATATTTTTAAATAGAAGCAAAGTAAATGAAGAAAAAGAAAATATATATATATATATATATATATATATATATATATATATATATATATATATATATATATATATATATATATATATATATATATATTCACTTATATACCATTATAGTGCAATTTGTTTGTGCAGTTGAACTGTTAACTTTTCATTAACATGACTTCAAGAGTTGTCTTTAACACAAATAGATCACAGGGGGTACTATACCCCCCATTGAAGACCCAGTCCCCCCCCCCAAAAAAAAAGAGAGAGAGAGAGAGAGAGAGAAATATCACTTTTGAGTGGTGTCAGGTCATTTTGTTGATATTGTGAAAAAATAATAATTAAAAAAATTAACAATAAAGTACAGGTCAACTCTCATTTTCACTGTAGGAACATTTTATTGTTGCTATTTCAGAACCTCTATTTTTGGACCATACCATTTTGGTATCAGATTTTTTGTAGGGTACCGCTCTGTTCTTCTGTGGTGGTATGTTTTTTCACAGTATGATCCTTAATCACATTAAAATAAATCATCAGGTTTCACAAATCTCAGAGTAATTGTGTTGATTTACTGACACTAACCATCATAGACTATAATAGAACATTGGTTTATGTTTATAATGGATATTAGAGAGTTCTGCGTTCCCTCCAGGTCTAATGATATCTAAAAAAAAAAAATCAAGATTTCATGAAAAAAGCAGTAGGTTTCTTTGTAAACGTATGACTTAGAATAGTATTTGAGTCTATTTAACTTCTATCTTTTGGAAGTTGATCAAACAGATCTCTTTTGGATCTATAATAGCAATAATGAGATACTGGTTATTAAATTGTGGAATGCTTAGACCTCGTGTTTTTGTGAGTTAGGGTTAGTGGATCATGATGATCATAGAAGAAGTAAAGGAGCGGTACCCCCCAAATATGACGAGGTAATTTACACACTGAACTAAATAATGTATTGTTATTTATTTTTAATATAATAAAAGTTGTTGGTTTGTAAATATGTCTATGCTATTCTCTTAGCCACGTAACTTTGGGAAAAATTTAAATGTGAATAAAGAATCCCCTGGACAGTAGACAGTAGATCTGAGACCAATATTCTTTTGGACTAAAACCTATTCTCTTGTTAATTCTAAGAATTTCACATTTTGACCCCAGACTTATCTTGGAAACTTGAGCCAACCAGCATTTAAGACTTGAGTTTTCTTTATCACTAACACACATGTAGGAACATTACATTAGTTTTATTCCGGAAGCATTGTAGCCCAGATGTAAATGTATGTTTTTACCTTCAGGACGAAAAGCTTTAGAAATCACTTATTCCTGTTGCAATCAATCTTATAAATGACACTGTGGGATTTGGCTAGTGCATGTTGTTGTTAGTCGATTGTTATTTGGTTGATGTTTATTTATTACTGCCTGCTTTAAGTTTAATTGCCTCCTACCCGGGAACAATAAAATACCTGGCACCTGTTGAAACTCATAACTCACATTTATCTGCCATTTGCCTGTTCGTCGTTTGTACCGAGAAGCCCCAGGAAAAAACAAAAGTTGATCAAAAGTATAAATGAAAACAGTCTGTACATAAACCCAGTGTGTGTGTGTGTGTGTGTGTGTGTGTGTGTGTGTGTGTGTGTGTAACCTCAGACGGAGGCTGTTCCAACAGACCATTACATCCTCTGCTGGAATCAAGTTAAATGGCACCACAGACTCATTGCAGTCATTTGCCTGTAGTTTCACCAACATAAGGCTGCATGTATTGATTTTGGGGAGTTGTTTTGTTTTCCTCTGAGGACGATGCAAGTCTGGATATTTGCTCCAATGTCTTGTGTATTTGGTCTAATTACTGCATTATAGTTGAACCGACGATACAATACGACCCGCAGAGCTTCATGCAGACCTAAATGTCACAGCCGGGACTCATGGTTGTGTTTTCTATGCCCCAGTTGGACGGACAGACAGACAGACAGATCGCACAAAACACATTTTTGGTGGCTGTGACCTTTTGTCCCAACATTCACCAAAATTTAACGGGGTCTATTCTAGACCACATTGTACCTTTTCTGAAAATGTCAGGAAAATTAGTCTAGTACTTTTTGCGTAAACCTGCTTACAAACAAACAAACAAACAAACAAACCAACACACAGACTAGAAGGTAACTTCAATCATATGAAATCTGCGATCTTCTCCAATCACGAATACATCATCACGTTGAATCACCAGTATATCATTATCACTAGGCGACATGTTGAAAACGGCAAATCTCTACTGTGACCTTGGCATGAAAATTCAATATGGCGTCAATTCGGTTGAAATTCGGTCTGTTTCATCCTTGTATACGTCTCCTTGTACATACCAAATTTCAGAACGATCCGTCAAGAATTGGCGACGTTAGCGTGCAAACAGAGGAAATGTGCATGCACAAACCGTTAAAGCAACATAACTTTACAAATCTCTAATTCACTGAGTTAACAGACAGACAAACAGACTCAAAAACTATACCCTGAGATGGCCAACCAGTGTGTGTGTGTGTGTGTGTGTGTGTGTGTGTGTGTGTGTGTGTGTGTGTGTGTGTGTGTGTTGTGCATTCACTACTGCTATGCACTTGAGGTTGGATGTAATTCTAGTTGTAATTTTTATTGCTTAATGTTCATTTTCACTGATTAACATTTTTTATTGCCTTATGACTCTTATTTTAATACAATTTCCCCTTGGGATCAATAAAGTAATTCTGATAACTGTATTTGTACATGGACAATAATAGTAAAGTTGAATCTAATTTAATCTAATCAGCCGTGATTGAGTCAAGTCATGCCACCATACAAAACTTGTTTTCTGTTACAGAATAAAAGTCATCCTGTGCTCATAGACATGTGATGTGAACACCCCTCAGAAGGTGGAGGTCTGCACTGCCCAAGGTCTTTCTAGTTTTTATTAATTATCTCACCTGACAGACTCAGTTTGAGGTGTTTAATTTTAATATGAGAGGTTATCATGACTGTGGCCTGTTTTGCAATCATTTGGTTTGTGTTTATAGATCATCTAAGAAGGTTTTTTTAATCAATTTTACTGGAGTTTAGCATGTGTTATATACTTTTTTCTCTGCATTTTGTTTGTTTCTTAGTGTATTTTTGTTTATTTTGTGGGAAAATTGAGTAAAAAAACAAAACAAAAACAGACAGAACAGCCGATTCACATAGTGCTTTAACCTTGTGATTAATCAGATTAAAAATATTAACACAATTAAATAAACAGTTGTTTACAACTTTTAAGTTGAAACTGTTGAAGGTGTTGAATATGTTTTCTTAATTGCATATATATTATTTCTAATATTTTTAATACATTTGGATATTTTATCACTTTTTTTGGTGATTTTTTTTTTCTTTATTGTAGAAGAGTTTTTGAATATGTTTTGAGTTTTTCATTACTTTGTGTTAAGTATTTTTTTGGTGAACTTAGTGGATAGCACATTTTGTGGCTCAGTTGGTAGAGTGGGTCGCCCAATGACCGAGAGGTTGGCGGTTCGCATCCCGACTCTGTTTGTCCACGTGTCGAAGTGTCCACTGAAGTCCACTGAACCCTGACTTAGGCTCCAGTAGGACTGAAAGAACCTTAAAAACCTACTGGTGTATGAGTGTGTGTGAATGGGTGAATGTGAAGCTAATGCAAAGTGCTTTGAGCACCATGAAGGTAGAAAAGTGCTATATAAGTGCAGACCATTTATTTATTTTTTCTCTCCACATGTTTTGTGTTTATTTTGTGGGAAATTTTGCGTAAACAAAACAAAACAGACAGAACAGTTGACTGACAAAGTGTTTGGATCATGATTAATTATAATTAATCCATAGTAACCCTGTGATTAATCTTATTAAACATTTTAATCATTTGAAAGCCCTAAATTCCATATATTATCATTAATGTATGGCTGTGAATTATTTTTTATGTAACTTTTGCTACTGCTGTCTTGGCCAGGACGCTCAACTTTTACTGGTTAAATAATAATAATAATAATAATAATAATAATAATAATAAAATTACCATTAAAATCTTTAAAGTTGTGTTTGTTGGTGCAGGTGAAGGCTCTCATGGACCCGTCATTGAACTCTTTGAACAGTCCCAGGTCCTCGGCGCCGGACAGCAGCCTCTGGCAGGACGCCCCCACCAGGAAGAGGTTTGGGTTTTCCTTTTCCTGATCCCCGACACCAGGACCCAGTTGTTCCACCAGCAACTCAGCACCTGGAAAAGTAGCAACATTACATAATAAATATGACAGAGAACAGCACAAACTAACATGTAGAAAATAAAATAAAATCAAGCAACAAAGTATCAATAATGATACACAAAGAACTGATACGTAAACAAAAGGGAGAACAAAAAATTATATTTATTTATTATTTCAGGGTTCTCGCCAACGCATGTCAGCATAATATGATGTTACGCTGTCAGTTCAAAATGACACGCTGCGATTAGCGACGCTACGCTGTCTGTTTAAAATATGATCAGGGCCGCTACACTGCGTTTCCAGTTGTGGGGTTGTTTTTCGAGCACATTTGCTTGCGTAATGTTTCCATAGTTATGTGAGGAAACTTCTTCGTTGGGGCAGTTGTTGCTGTGGAAGAGTTATTTTGACAGATAACACCATGTGTATTTGTTTTTATCCACTGGGTGCTTAGCTAGGTTCATTTATGTTTCCCCTCCTCAGCCGTCCTTTCCTCTCCATTGACCCGTTCCCACCTAAAATTAAGAGTCGCTTCCAATCTCGGCGTTACAATTAGCATGTGTGGGTTGTTTTCGTGATGCCATGTATGGTGAATATTAGTGACCTAAACCACCAGCATTTGGAGCATCTGCGTGATGCTCATTGGCTGACATCTGGGCCGGGCCCTCGCCACATTTAATGACTTCCAAGGGTCCACATATAGGCTAGAAGTAGTCACTCAAAAATGTTAAGCAAACCACTCAAACCTGTCGCAAATGTCACATGACCTAATGTAGTTTGACAACGGAGATTCTCACACGTCAGAAGATAGAAGACACTTTTAGATAAAATAACCACAGCAGGTAAAATCACTCATTTGTTCAAAATACAAATGTAGATCCGAACCTTTATGTCTCATAATTATCCACAGAGGAACCATATTCCAACAAATGCAGTCATAGTAAAAAAAAAACAAAAGAAAAAAAAAAACATCTAAAACACACAAAAAAATGTGTCCAAATATCATAAAAAACACATCAAAACATCAATAAATATCCACAAATGTTTTATCTATTGCACCATTTAACAGGACCTGCCTCCAATATCCCAGTTTTCATCTTAATATTTTAATTTATAATATAATCAAACAACAATTGCATGTTATTAAAATGGTTCAAGAACAACATTCAATTTACTTTATTAGGAAATTTAGACGAAATTGCCTGGAAGTTTAAAGGGTTAATGAAGGCTATTGCTAATGGCTAATGTTACGTCGTACAAAATTCCTGGTGAGATCCCTGTTATTTGTAAAGCCCTTTTCGTGGCACCCAAAGACACTTTACATAAAGTACAATAAAAGCAAACAATGCAAAACCGAGCATTTACACATTAAACCAGTCAGAATAAAAGTATACTTATACACATATAATAAATTAAAATAAATGAAATTAAACATGCTCAAAACAGTAGGCAATATTTTGAATAATAATAATAATGTGTGAAATGCATTAATACAACAGTACCCATTTATAAATGTTCATTCAAACCTCCGTTCTGCTGGGGGTCTCGTATTCTGCCGAGCAGCCATGTGACGGCTTCTTCTTTGGTGTCTGAGACCAGCTCTAGAACCACCAGAGGAGTGAACCTGGAGCCACTGCTGTCGCTGGACTTTCCCTGGAGCATCTTAGCCTCAGCAAGGGCTCCTGCGGAAGGAAAAAATACTACTGAATGCCAACCAACTGCCATGAATATAATAACGCAGGTAAATCTTATTGGAAGTGAATGAAGAAGCACTAGTACAGGAGCGTCAAACTCATTCCTATCAGCGTCTGCATTCAGTCCAGTTGCATCTAAACTGGGCCAGACCAGTAAAGGAAAAGTATAATAAGCTATAAAGAATCACAATGTTTTGCTCTTTAAAAAATATTAAATAATGCAAAATGTGTCATATTTGATACATACATTTTTTCAAGCCCCTCAACATGATCAGTGTGGTATTTTCTTCTCTTGAAAAAACCCGATGTGTACAATTAGATACATGCAATACTTAGATAATCCACCAGGGGGAGGAATTCATTCACCTTTGTATTGACATTACATTAACAGAGGCAGGAAGTAACTAAGTATAAGTACTTTGTTATTGTACTTTTTTTAGGTATTTGTACTTCACTTGAGTGTTTATTTTTCTGCCATTTCTTTTTACTTTGACATGTTTTTTACATGTTTGTATAAATATCTGTACTTTATACTTCTTACATTATCAGAACAGACGTGTTACTTTTTCAAACTAAACTCATGTGACAGTTCATAAAATAAGTGGCTTCAGATGGAAAATCAGTAGAGGAGAAAAACTGTGACTTTCTTTATAATAATTTTGACATTCATTTCAGAATTTTCACTTTTGATCTCATAATTTTTTTTTCTTTTTGTATCAATTGTGACTTTTTTTCTCCCTATTTCTCCCTAATTTCCTGCCCACACCCACTTATTTACTCTTTGGAATGAACCCATAAAGAGCCAGTGCTACTTTTGTGTCAGTTCCCAAATTATTTTTTTTCTCTCTATTGAAAATTTCTTAAGATTTAACAGCATTTATTTTTAACATTAGTGTCTGTACTTTGCTTTTTTCTGTCAAAATCAAGTATTTAATGTTATTTAATTCACTGATCATGTAGATGTCCGTAACGGATCAGATTAAATCTTAGGGTTAATATAAAAAAAACAGAAATCAACTGTTTCAATAAGAACATAAACCCAGTGTGTCCATCCACTGTCTAAATCCAACTCCATGGGTTTTTTACTGGAGAATCAATGTTGCAATGTACGTGTGTGCAATAGTCACATCGCAGGTCCTGCAATGCTTTTTATTTTATTTATTTTTTAAATGTATTTATTTTTAATGATTAATTTTATTTAATTATTTCTGCTACAAGAAGGATGGTACTGAAATATATGATCTGTCGACCACTCATCTCTTTGACCGTCAGCACCACACAGGTGATATATACTCCTGAGTAGTTTTTCATTTTGCAATATATATTGCACTTTTTTTTTTTAATTACAATGGCACTTTTTTTCTAATATCGTGTAGCCCTATTCCACGGTCAAGACACACCAATTGACATTCTCTGATTTAAAAAGTTTAGGAATCTCTTCATCATAGTGTGACAAACTAGGGGGCCCCAAAAATACAGCATATTGCTTAGAGCCCCCACAAAAAGTAGAAACGGCCCTGTTAGGATCACTGGGAACTACTGTCTAATACAGTTTCCCAACCAGTGTGCCATGGAAAACATCAGGTGTGCTATGGAAAATGATCCAATTTCACCTCATTGATACTATAAGTGATTATAGAAACACACAACACACCACTGATCCACTCAGAGCTGTTAAGGAAGATTTGTGTGTGTGTGTGTGTTTCTTCAATTCCTGCAAGAATATCAGCTTTTTCTTAATTAAACAGGCCCAGGTTTCACAGTGAATACATACATTTAGAAATTGATTTGCATTAAATTTCAACAAATATACGTTTTGTGATATTGTTGTTTAGTGGTGTGCCTTGTGATGTTTCTAAAGTAAAACACGTCGGGACTCAAAAAACTGGTGTCATAGATAATGAGTCCAAAAGGGGACGTTTCCTCCTAATCAGGCCAAAGTTCAGGTAAATAGGTGTTGACAGTTGGTTTACAGAAGGTGTGTGACTATGTGAACTCCACCCATGACAGCACAATGAACCCACTGGTGGAAGAAACCTGGTGTCACGTGCGCATTCATAACCAGTGAGGGCGCTTAATTTATTCTCTATGAGTGTTGGAGGCAGTGGGCTGGAGAACAGATGACAGATACTGACAGTGACAGCTGCACGGACACACAAATGTACACGACCCACAGAACCGACGCGTTTCATCCCATTACACGCAAAAAAAAAACCAAAACAGTCCAGAGCGCAATAAAAGCGCGCGGTCCAAAGCGCACAGGACGTTAAACCTACACTGATCTGGGGTCAATGGAGGCGGGTGCGTGTCGGATCGGCTCGGTACTGTACTCACCCAGGATCCGCGCGCGCGTGTGTGTGTGTGTGCGCGCGCGTGTGTCTGAAAAGGCTCAGTCCCAGCAGCCACGGGGAGGGTGTGGGGGTGGGAGACTGATCTGGAACAGTCAAATCAGATTATCAGCGGCATGTGTGGGGTTTACAGCACCGTGGACTTCAGTTCTGGTCCACGTCACGCAGCAGCGTAGCAGGAAACTTCAGTTGCCACACCCACGAACGTCCACTGATTCACTCCCCCCGGTAAAAAAAACAAAAAAAAAAACACCGCCAACAACCGCACAACAGACAATTTTACGCAATCAGAAAAAAAAGGAATAAAAATGGCATGAGGTCACTTCCCCTTTTTATTAATCTTGCCCAACATGTGGTGGAGAGAGATGATTGTAATCACTCTGTGTGTGTGTGTGTGTGTGTGTGTGTGTGTGTGTGTTTGTGTGTGTGTGTGTGTCTGTCCGTAGAGACACATCATGCTATAACTCAATGAATACTTGACATATCACCATGAAACTACATGGGCACATACATATAGCTAATGCGCATCAGATGAAATGATCCATTTGAGTAAAGGTTAAAGGTCAAGGTCACAATATCGGTTGCATCTCGAGAATAGAGGGTCACAGAACTTTCAGATTGGTACCAGAATGAAGATTTCTACAATTGTCACGATTGTTGTCACCCACGACCAATAGTTTTTGAGATCTCTGGAGGTCAAAGGTGACATGTCGCAAAATTAACTTGTGTAACACTGTGTGTGTCAAGCATAGACATATCACGCTATAACTTAATCAATACTGGATATATTATTATAATATTACATGCACTGATGCATATATACATATAATGAAATTAGCAATATTGCAAAAGATCAAAGGTCAAGGTCGCATTTAGCTGAAAGGTCAAATTCAAGAACGGGTTGCCATGGAAACTTCAGATTGGCACGAAATAGGAGTGAGATTAGGCATTCTCTGAGTACTTGTTAGGCTCAGGCTATTTCCCCTCAACCAGCACCTGGATTGATTTTTTTTTTCACTTTATTTATTTGTACTAATAAATTATTTTAGACTTTGTTTTTTACTCCATTGCGCTTTTATGATGTGAAATTCATGAAAAAAAGACACAATAATTTATGCATAAGAAGGAGAGTAAAATTAAGTTAAGTAATCTCTATTGTCAAGTGTGCATATATATATATATATATATATATATATATATATATATATATATATATATATATATATATACAGAACATATAGCACAGGGGAAATTTCTTTCCTCTCCTCTGTGGTGCAACAACTATTTACAACAAACTAAAAAGAAATTAAAAAAAAGAATAAGGCAGATATATCACCCACAGAGCAAAGTGTAGCAAGAAAATAAAGTAATAATAAAAAAAATATGAGTA
The DNA here is from genome assembly GCA_020466265.1 of Siphamia tubifer. Classification (NCBI taxonomy): domain Eukaryota; kingdom Metazoa; phylum Chordata; class Actinopteri; order Kurtiformes; family Apogonidae; genus Siphamia; species Siphamia tubifer. The sequence goes on along the minus strand of CM035798.1, from coordinate 47,152,270 downwards.
ATAATAAATAATATTGGAACACAGAGAAGTGTTTCTGGTATGTTAATAGGTACAGTGAAAAATAAAGTCATTAGGTTTCCACAACTAATCGGTCTGTGTAGTTACATAATGTTAAACTGAAGGTGCATGTGATCCAGTTGCTGAAATTTTGATATTTGTTTTTATGTGATACTGAGTAGAAAGAGGTAGCAGAAATGAAAGTCACAACATTCATTATGAAATTTTGAGTATGGATGTTTTTTTACAATATGACTTTTCTCGATCTCTATCTCTCTCTTATCTGTCGGGAGTTTTACACAACTGTTTATTTTAAAGATAACATGACTGGTCCTCTTACTGCTACATGCACAAACCATTTGCATCAAGAAGGATAACTTTGAAATTTTGAAAATATAACACGCACACACTTGTAAAAAAAAAAAATAAAAAATCAGTATAGTGAAAGGAATACTACACCCACAGAATGATGTGCCCTCATTCTCTACTCACCCTAAATTATTTTTGTAATACAGACAACCTAAATGTTACCAAATACATTTTATTTCAAACTAACATAAATTTGACTAATGTGTCCACATTTTTAAGACTTTTTGAAAATTCAATTAAATTTATTTTTAGAACAATTCATTCAATGCCTTTTAAGACTTTTCAAGGATTGCAGAAAAACCCTATTTTATTACTGTTCAAATATCAGCCTTCCAGGAAAATAAATAAATAAATAATAACATTGATGGCAGATATTGGGGGCAAAAAAATCTCTATATCAGCCTAATACGTTGGCTGGCAGATATATTGGTCTACCTCTAATCTGTTGATCAATAATGAAAACTCTTTCAATGTTTCATAGATGTTTTAATCATTTTGATCCCAGATCTGAAGCAACTGGGTCTCATCAGTATCACAGCATAGACACCACACAGACACCACAGAGCATGAGCAGATGGTAACTCATTAAATTCTACCATGCCTGTGATTACCTTTCTAATGAGACCCCACACCATGTCCAAAACCGGGATACAATGCAAGGGTTCTATTATATCATATATCCTGCACATGACAACATTCTTATAATTTAATACGACTTCTAAGAAAATCCTAAACTCCCCTACATTCAGAAAAAGACGTGAACATTTTAAACTATCAATATTATAAACAGCATCATGTTTTCAATAGGACTGTCTGTGTGAACCACCTTAGTAAACTGTAAGAAATAATATACTATAAATCTGCAATGTGTTGATTCACTGGCCTCCATAAGTGATTCAGATATGTTTACATCACAAGCATCTATCAAATTAAACACTTTCACAATTCCATAAACATTTTACAACTGAAGACAAATCCTAATTGGCTATATGCTGTTATTTCACTAGTTTTAACTTATTGTTTTAAGCATAATTTCACCCTTTCTGTCTGATAAAAACAAAAACGCCATCATTAGTGTGATGTTCAAGACATAATTATTATGAATCACAAATACATTCTAAATCTTGAATTACACTATGAATGCATCACATGAGTTACAAAAGTATGACAGCTCAAAGTTAATCATGTTTGTTTTCAATTTAGCATCTACAAATATAGATTATTTTTCTGTCAGCTCACGAAAATAAAAAGCCAACTAATGATACTAATAATACTAGTAGTAATAGAAGTACTAGTAGTAATAATAATGATAATAACAAAAAAACTACGTAAAATATAAAATGGCCTACATTTAGGTAAGGGAAAAGTTAACAAGCATTTCTTCCTATATTTAAGTGTAAAATCTAAAATCTAATCTCTATAATAAAACACTTTACAGAAGGCATTAAAGTTGCTGTGAACGTTTAACTGCTAACATGAATGACTACCGGCGCAAAACTCTTCCCTATAAAATATTTTTCCAAGTACAACAAAGTGTGTTTGCGCAAACAACAGCTTAACGTTTACGTTCTGATAATTACCAATAAAAGAGATAAAACAGTAGCTGTAAAGATCCTTACCACAGCTCTGCCAGCTGAGCAATGTTTAGATGTTTGACTGGGTAAAATTTACTTCCGCATATCTCACAGGGCAAGTGCTTGTTTTATATATTACAGAAGGTGGAGGTGGGCGGTGTCATAAGCAGCGCATCAACCACACAAAGCACCACTCGGCCGGTTTATACTACAGTGTAAAACAAAGGTCTCTCCGCTGTTTCGGCGTCATTAGTTCCGTACCACGTGACCCAGAGTGGCCGGAGGGATTGTTGCGGAATGGCCGAGCAGGAGGAGGCATCGAACAGAGGGTGAGTAGAACCGACACCCCACTGGCCCGGGTTTAGAACTGACCCGGGTCAACGGAACCAGAACATACCCTGTGTGGGTCAGAACACAGCTGTGACTGACTGTCATAGATTAACAAGGACTAATAAGCGACATAAACTTTGATACAACTCTGAAAAAGTAAGAAAACACATAAAACGGCATGTTTGTCGACCTCTGAAAAGGAAACTAGTGCCAGAAACATAACAACAGGCACTGGAAACAAAAAAAACTAATACGTTTACTTCAGTTTTTATCTATATATTTGAATTTTTTTAACAGGCGTATAGGTTTTATGGTTTTAGACTTACAGTGTAATTGATGCCAGAGGAAAATAGTGCAAAGTAGATGCTAAAAGTGACATGAACAGTTAATTTGTACTTTTATTGACATTGTTAAATGCAATAAATAATAATAATAAAATAAAAATGTCATTATTATTATAAAGTATGTATTAAACGATATATAATATTGTTTTGTAAAATATATTGAAGTTGTAAAAAAAAAAAAAAAAAAAAAAAACCTGAAAGATATAGTTATCTATAGCAACATTATTCCTTAAGGTGTGAAATCTAAAAATAAATCATCCTATTGTATTAAAATCCTTTTGTGTTGACCATACAAAGTAATTTTATTTATTCCCAAGGGGAAGAATATGAAATAAAGCCAAATAAAAATTAACAAAAATAATAAGAATAATAGTTACTTGTTGTTTACTTTTTATGTTTTCTACAGTGTTTTAACTTTATTTCTAATAGAACTGCGTTATGTGCTTTATCATTTTAGCACTTTTATCATTTTATTCTCAACCTGTTAGCAGTTTTATATTGGTTTTATTTTTAATCTCGTACGTTGTATAATGACAATAAAGGCATTCCATTCTATTCCTTTAATGTGTTGTTATGTGAAACATTTTCATGCTGAAAATTGTCATAACAGTTAGGTTATTATTATGAATAATAAAAGTAATAATACTGTTATTATATTATTATTTTAAGTTTAAACGAAGTTTTGGTTTTGAGAAAAAGTTAAAGAAAATGAACTTGAAAAAAAGTCAGCAGTACAAAATTCGTTTTGAAAAGACAGGATAAAAACAGCAAAATATACATCATAGAAAGAGATAAAATATGCATAAAAGACTCAAACTCACTGTGACAAAGACAACAAAACAAAAATGATTTAAGTAATGTAACAAGGCAAAAAAGTTGTAACAAATGAAAACTGCAAAAAAAACATAAAATATGACATAAAATGTGCAACAAGATGAAAACAACATAAACTTGCAAAAAAAGAAGAAAACTGTTTAAACTGTGTTTTTTATTGTATTAAAATAAACCAAAATACAGAAAATGAGTTTAATCTGAGTTGTTTTTAGGCAAAATGAATATAATGTAAAATACATGTATTTGTGGTTTTAACAGAACATAAAGTAAAAAAATAAATAAACAAATGTAAAGGATTTAAACAAGAATTTAAATAAAATAACCCCAAAGGCAGAATTACATGTTTTATTATAATGAAATAATTTTTTGCCCTCTTCAAAGTATTAAAAACACTGAATATATAGCTCTAACTGTACATTTTGTTTAAAAAAAAATTACATTTTGAATATTCGACATGTATTTTGATTGGATATGAGTTATTTTTCGCATCTATATATTCAGTGTTCAGTTGTATTTTCGTTTCTAATTTAAAATGTTGAAGTTCATATTGTGAATATACTGATCTACAACATTTTAAAATCTGCTTCAGATATCAAATGTGATAAATCTTACAGACTTTAATAAGATTAATCAGTAAACATGACTTTAGTGCTGGTTAGCTCATGTTTTTAATATATATGATGGTGTGTTATTCCACATATATGCTGGTTTATGTACACGTGTACAATGGATTTATAAATATTCCACTAGAAAGAACACTAATCCCTTGTTAATTCTAAGAATGTCACATTTTGACCCCAGCATTTAAGACTTGAGTTTTCTTTATCAGTCACACACATGTGGTTAAATTTCATTAGTTTTATTCCAGAAGCATTTTACTTGTCAACCAGTGATATCATGATGCATTTACTTACCATTGGGAATTCACATGTCACATTGTGTGTTGTTATTGAATAGCTTACTCACACCAAACATGGAACAGATAAGCCGGTGCTGTGTTGTGATCTTTGCTCTCTCTACTTTTGCTTTCACTCTTCAGCCTTGTTCGCAGGATGTTTGCGGTGGTCGGAGCTCAGAGTCTGGTCAGCAATGTGTGGGGTTACGTCGACACAACGTTAAGGTAAAATTTGTCTCAAAAGAGCCGTGATGCAAGTAAATATTACACTATATGTTCATCCTCATAGGCGTATTACATTATTATATTCAGAATTACATACTTGAGGCTTAATCAATAGTAGTTCTTTAAATAATAATAGTTTGGTGGTGGAAAAATCCAGTTAATTAGTCAGTTCATACCTGAACCTGTGCCACTATAGCTATTTAAGTCTTTTATTTTATTATGAAACTGCCCAAACTTTAATTAATAAACGTGCACAGTTCTGATTAGTAACTTAACCACAAAAATATTCTATTCTAGGGGTGAAACTGACATTATTATTACTTGTAATAGAAGTTCTCGAGCTAGCAGCTAGAGGCTGGGACAGCAAGTTGTCACCATGACAACTCAAAGGCACAGTGGATGAGTTGTGTATCCATATGACAGACCTACTTAAAATGACATGACAGGTGAGCTACAACAAAAGGAGTTTGTGCAGAAGTTACGCAGGCTGGTGGACATCGTTAAGGTGTTTTTTCTCTATGATATTTAGCAGCAGAATTTCCTGTAACATCGAAAGTTTTCTCTATGTGTGACGGTTTAAAATGAGCCTTTAACATAACATCGCGTGACCTCGCAGTGTGACTCATGTTTAAAAGGCGAAGTGACTGAAGCGCCGTTGTGCGTAATGGTTGTGCGTGTGTGAGCCAGCAAAGCAAATGTTTTCTTTTCTCAGTGACCAACTTCAACCGGTTAATTAAAAGGCCTTCGCTGTTCCTCGCAACCGCTGATGACAGCAAGATGACATCGTACTATGGGCGGGATTTGATATTCCAACAGAAATGCACACTTTTGTGTAAATATGTAGGCGGTGCTATAGAGTGACTTATTTGAACTGTTGTGTGTTGAATGGGCGTAGAAATGTTAGACTGACAACTGAGTCAAATATGAGCCATGTTTGTTTTTAAACTACAGCCATTTTAGTAAAGGTGAATTTGTAGGGGGCACTATAGAACAACATTGCAATTTCTATTGATACGCAGGTGTAGGACCGGGACATAGATGTCTGAGTCAAATTTCAGCCAAATCGGTGTTTGTATGTTTGAACTACAGCCATTTCTAGGGGGCGCTACAGTAGGAAATCAGAATGGATGTAGACCTGGGAGATAGACATCTGTGTGAAATTTCAGGCAAATCGGTGTTCGAGCTGAAGCAATTTATATAGTGGTCATTTTTCCTGAAAACTTCGCAAATTTTGCAATGTCATAGCACAATACAACTTTTCCAAAAAAAAAAATTGGATAACTTTAAATGTCCCACTTGTCTACATAGTGTTCACTGATTTTGAGCTCATTGGGCCCAACGGCCAAGGAGGACTTAAATTATGAAGACAGTGAAAATCCATGACTCAACATGTTCCTGTTGACTTCCTGTTGGTTTATGGGCGTGGCCATCATAAGGTTTTTTTGTTCGTCGTTATACAATGAACATGTGTACCAATTGTCATAGCTCTAACTTCACTTGGGTGTGATCTGGCCTAATAGAATACATTTCGACTATTCAAGGGGGCGCTGTAGACACATTTCTTTACCGACTTCTACGAAACTATATATACTTGCAATTTTTCAGACTTCTGAAGGGTGCGCAAAATTTGATGAGTTTTCGTGCATGTTCAGGGGGTCAAATTTGAGCTCAAAGGGCTGACGTCATTGCGATCAGAGCGGACTCAATGGGCCTTGCGCCGGATGTGGTTTGCGGCAAAGGCCTAATGAGGAAGATTTTTTATGAATTTCACCATCTCGAAACCAAACACATTAGAATTGTAGAAGTGTGTGAATTAAGTCTGTTACAGGCACCACAGTATAGTTGAAGTAAATTTTGTCTTTTATCTGGCTCATATTTCTGCTCCACAGATACTGTTGCCTGGCTGTTGCTATGGTAATGGTGACATCCGACTGAAAACTTGACCACAAAGAGCTGTGATACAATTTAATATCACACTATATGACCACCCAGAAAGGCGTAGGGCTTTATTATATTCAAAAATATCCACTAGAGCAATAGCAGGTCTTTAAATAATTGCACTGGGGAACATAATTTTTGTTGAGTTTGGTCTGACAGCTGTTTTGAACTCATATTTGGGTACAAAATCCAAAACTAATCTAAGTTTTTCTAACTATAGGATCCCTCTTTTCTTACAACACTCTCTGCTTAATTTATTTAACATTTACTTTTGTTAGGGCTGTCAAATGGTTAAAATTTTGTAATCAGTTTAATGACATAGTTGCTTTGCTACACAAATTTCCAAAAATTATACTAATAAACACAAAAAAATGTGGAGGAAAAAAATAGAGCAAAACATGCCAAAATCCACTGAACCCCCCCCTCTCAAAAAAAAAACATAAAAAAAATTCTTAAAAAAATCAATAAATTTTAATTCAAAAACTTTTCTAAAATATAGAAAAAAAGACCCAAAAATGTGATACAACATCCAAAACATCTGCAATAATATGAATACATATGTAATTACAATGTTTATTCATCAGCTTCAAAAGTTTAAACAAAACAAGCGTAAACAACTGTTTCATTTAAATGCATTAAAATTTTTAATCAGATTAGTTATGACGATGGATTAATCTGTGTTAACCTTGACAGTACTAATTTAAATATTATTTTTTATTACCAAACTGCTGAACTGAACTTCAGATAACTGATATACAAGTGATTTTGGGATCAAAGTTGGAAAAATAATGGACGGTACAAACAAAAAAATGGACTGAAATGACACAAAAACTGAACAGAAACATTTCACTCTTTCACTTCTTCTGTGCAGAGACATACAGAAGTTTTTATACAACTCTACAGCCTGAGGAACGAACAGTATGAAAGAAAAAAAAACTGTAATTAATGACCTCATTTATTAAAGATCAAACAGTGTCCTTTATTAATGTTTTGGCTGTAAATTTATGACTAATTGCGTCAACATATCCTGCTATTGAAAGTCCATTTACTGTGAGTGGATCTCAGATTTCTGCAGCGTTGGGCGTATCAAGCAGCTGATGCTGAGGTCATCTGATGTGACTTTTTTCAACACAGTAAATGGTAACATTCAGTCCTGCTCTTTATTTAGACTACTTCACAAATTGTCTGGGTTTATTTTTACTTTTTCTGCGTAAAAGTAAATGTTAAGTCAAGTCCACGTGCACCAAATGTTTTAAATCGTCTAAATGAGTCCAATTGGAGACTCGTGGACACTTGTTTCTTTTAATTTTCTATGTGAAGGAACAGTCAGAAGTGCAAATACACCTTCTCATTCAATGGTGTTCTTTGTTTTTCTGATTTTCTGTGTTTTAGATTCATATTCAACACATGGAAATTACAAAGGAGCACATGAAAATAGGTAGTAAAGCAAAAAGCTCAACCAAAAGGTTGGGTAATTTTTAGAAAGATAAGAAATAGTGGGTCCTCCAACAGTTTTTAATGGGTGGAGGGGTTCAGGTATAATGAGAAGAAGACAGAGAATCTTAATAATCATAATGATACTACTGCTATTATTAATAATGCTACCAGGGATGTCCCGATCCGATATTGATATCGGAAATCAGTCCGATATCAGCCAAATTAGTGAATATCGGACTGAATCTAAAAACTCCGATATAAACACTTCGATATAAGCTGTCCATTTACCGCTCCAGCACCTCTATAATAGGTGACTCTGGTTTGATCACACTCCAACACAGTAGGTGGCGGTAATGCCCCTTAATTAACGTTGGTGCCGGCCGCGGAAGAAGAGCCTGCAGTAAGGTGTAGTGATGTCGGCTGTCTGGAGGTATTTTACCGTAAACTCAGACAAAGACGTTGCAGTGAAAAAACACCACAAAAAAGAACATGAGGATTTTCGCGAGAGCAGCAAGGCGAAGCAACAAACCTCGCTTCAGCAACCCACGCTGGCCCCGCCCACAGTTGTTTCCAACATATGCTGACAGTAAAAAAAATAACTGGAGTGAACTTGAATTGTTTGCACTTTAAAATTTAATTTATTCTATTCAATTGTATAATGATGTTGGTAACCAGTGTTTTTTTTGCACTTTAAATGTAACATTTAGTTTTTATTGGATTTGTTGAGGTAATACTCTTATGTTGAAGGTTCAAATTTATGTAACCAATTGGTTAATAATAAATGGGTCACGTTTTCCTATACCTACTGTTGCTGACTATTGTTTTCTGTTATATCACTACAACATCAGTAACAGTAACATCACTTTATCAAGCCTTTTCTAACATTCCACACAACAAAATAAGGAATAAATATATGTATGATTCGTGCCTATATCGTATCATATTGGTATCGGTATCGGCCAATACTCAAGGCTACAATATCGGTATCGTATCGGAAGTGAAAAAGTCATATCGGGACATCCCTAAATACTACTACTACTAATAATAATAATAATAAGATTTTTTGGTGCAACTTCAGATAACATTTTTTGCTGGCTTTCAGTGTGGGGTCAAATAAAAATGAAGTTCTTTTAACTTTGAAAGGGCCAAATTCAGGGTCAAAGTGTCCACGAAAAATAATAACAGAACCATTCTGTTCTACTAGACCCGATATGGCATGTCAGTGCTTGGGCCTAATAATGATACTACTGCTACTACTAATACTCCTATGATTAGATTTCTATAGTGCTTTTCAAGAACCCCAAAGTACTTTACATTACTAATCCATTATTCTTTCACTCTCACATTCGCGCTCTGGTGGTGGTTATCTACAATGTAGCTATGGCTGGCCCAGGACAGAGTGGCTGCCAATTTGCATCAAATGGCCCCTATGACTACCATCGAACCTTCATACATCACACTTCTAATCTGTGGTGGAGGATGTCGATGACTCTGGGTTTGCCTTCGTGCAGGTGGTGCTGGATCCCCAACTGGCTGCCATCATGGTGTCCCACATCCCAGAGCCAACTGAGGACAGCAGAGGACAGGATGCTGCGAGGTAAGAATCACACCTGTCTATTAATATCTACAAGTCTAAGGTCTACAGGTCGACAAGTAAAATGCTTCTGGAATAAAACTAGTGAAATGTTCCCACGTGTGTGTTCCTGATAAAGAAAACTCAAGTCTTAAATGCTGGTTGGCTCAAGTTTCCAAGATAAGTCTTGGGTCAAAATGTGAAAGTCTTAGAATTAACCAGGGATTAGTGTTGTTTTTGACAGCCTGTTTTAATTTTACTTTTAGTCTAGTCTTTGTATCAAGCTGTCATTTTAGTTTTTATTAGTTTTAGATGTGTCCATACCATTTAAGCCTAAAGTCTGAGCATTTAGACTTATTTTAGTCAGGTATACATTAGTATTTTCCTTTAGTTTCAGCCAATGAAAAATTGTATTTTTGTTGCTATTTAGTAATGCAATTCTATTTAATCTTGTTAATATATTACAAGTAGCTAATAGTATAGATAAAAACAGCCTTTCCTTTCAGTCAAAGCTATTTCATTATGTAAAAAAGTATATTATTGTCACCGTATGAACTCAAAAGTACTGCATATTCATTCTTGGCATGGAACACATCTGATTTGAATGTATAACATATTTATTTTACCAATGAAACACACCAAGTACACACACATTTAAATAAAATATGCTCTTGAAGAGAATAGGTTTTAGTCTGAAGGAATATTGATCTCAGATCTACTTCCAAACACTGTCTGCACATTATGATCCATTCACTTTACAGGTTCTTTCTAGTGGAATATTTACTAATCCATTGTATACATGTACATAAACCAGCATATATGTGGAATAACACACCATCATATATATTAAAAACATGAACTAACCAGCATTTTTGACATTTGTTTTCTGAAGATTTAGCACATTTAATGTCTGAAGCAGATACTTTCTAAAAAAAAAAGTATCAGCTCTAAACTTAAACTACTATTTTTTGGTGTCATTATATTTGTCTAAACAAATGTTAGTTGTACCAGGCATTAAAATGCACAAGAAAATGAAGAGAATGATCTAATAATTTTTCCCCAACTGTATGTGTTGTTTGTGATATTTATCCATTTTATGTATTTTTTTGATAATAACCACAATCAATTCAGTTGTTACATCCACATCTATGTGATTGTACTGATAAAAACAATACTTTTATTCATGCCATGTTTCCTTTTCTGTCTGGTTTAGTCGTATGATACATACACGAGTTCATGCTTGATTGTATCACCAATGTTTCTGATGAGATTTGATGATCTGATAAATTTTTTCCACGAATGGAAATATTTAATAAATACCTGATTGTACAGAGACTGAAAAACACATATGTTAACATTAGAACTTTAATAAAGCAACAAATATAATGTTGGATTAGGTCTGTATATGTTAAAAAATATTTTTTGGCCAATATAAGTATTCAGAGGTGTCAAAAGTACTCACATTCTGTACTTAAGCAGAAGTACAGCTATTTGTGTGAAGAAATACTCTGGTAAAAGTAGAAGTACTGATTCAACTCCTTTACTTAAGTAAAGGTAAAAAAAAGGTGAAACTTCTCACTTTTAATAAAGTACAAAAGCAAAAAGTATACATGATGTATTTGCCCTTGATTAAATAATACTTATTTAACCAGAAAAAATCTGAGAAGTTTCACAAGTATCCAAAAATAAAGCCCTTAAATGTGACACAATTGACATAAAAAGGCATCATTATGAAAAAAAAGCATAATTATGAGTTTAAAGGTCAAAATTGTGAGATAAAAAGTCTAACTTATGAGATAAAGCCAGAAATATGAGATAAGAACTACACAACTAAGATTGAAATGGAAACAAAAAGTCACAATCATGAGCCAGAATTCTATTCTGAGAATGTAAGGAGTCTAAAGTATAGATATTTATGTAAAAGTCAATACAAAATCAGCATTATGGCATTTAAAAAATGCTTAATTTTTAGATAAAAGTCAAAATTATTAGATTAAAACGTAATAATTATGTGATTTTAAAAAAAGCGCTACGTATGCAATAAGAAATGTATAATTATGAGAAAAAGAGTCCAAATTATGAGATAAAAGTCATAATTAAAATATATAAAGTCACAGTTTCTCTCCTCCACTGATTTTCCCTCTGAAGGGACTTATTTTTTGTACTTTTTAATTTGGAAAAAGTAATGAGTCTTTTCTATTCAGAATGTAAGGAGTATAAAGTACAGCTATTTATAAACAAATGTAGGGAGTGAAAGTAAATCAAATCAAATCACTTATGTAAGTCCTAAAAGCTCTTGTGTGGTGTTTGTGGTCGTAGGTGTGGGCAGCCCTTTCTCCAAACAGTACATCCCAGTCTCCAACATAAACACACTTTGGACCCTGACGTTCAACAACGACACTGTCAAATCCAAAACCCCCATGGTTCTGCTCCACGGGTTTGGAGGCGGGGTGGGGCTCTGGGCTCAGAACCTGGACGCTCTGTCTCAGCAAAGACCCGTGTTGGCTCTGGACCTGCTGGGCTTCGGCCTCAGCAGTCGGCCCCAGTTCTCCTCAGACCCCCAGAAGGCGGAGGACCAGTTTGTGGACTCCATAGAGCAGTGGAGGACTAACACGGGTCTGGAGACCATGATCCTGCTGGGACACAACCTGGGAGGGTACCTGGCCGTGGCCTACGCTATTAAATACCCAGGCAGGTGGGTGCAGAGTACAGGTGTTATGGAGTTTTAGGTTTGGTTTGAGCATTTTTTTTGTTGATTTTATGAACAAAAAAAAACCTATTAAAGCAAATCAAAAAAAGGGAAAATATAATTGCTTGCATGTAATTCAGATTGACCCAGAGATTACAGGTGTGGTCTCATAATTCCGATATGTCGTACGGATTTCGTATCAGTATGCCAAATAAAACCCCATTCATTTTTAATGGGGCTGACAAAAAAAGTAGCCTTTATTGTGAATACTACTAGTTTTCCATACTTTCACACAAAGACTTCATTTAAACTTTAAAACGCAGGTATTTTTGTCCTCTAGTCAGGATGTGATTTTCATGAGGATGTGATTTAGGGTTCTCGATAGAGAGCTCATGAAATCCACCCTGGAAAACTCCAAATTGCATTTTTTTTTATCAGTGGGTGATATCACTAGAGCAGGAGAGAAGCAAAAATTCACTTGAAAAATGTCTGAATAAGTCGCCCTCACGGCAAAATGATAAATAGTAGGTAAACAATCTTTTCCGCAAATGTCGGCATTGTTTTCAGAATTTAAAAAAAGCCAGGGTTTGAGGATTTAGCTCTTTTTAAAGTGAAATGACAGGAACCTGTTTGGAATGATGTCAAGGTTTTCTCTCCATAGACGCCTATTATAAAAATAATAATCTCCTGTTGATTTCAGTGTTTTTAAAACTGCCCTATCTCACTTATTTTTCACAGTACAGACATAAAAAGTACATCTACTTCTTCCTCAGATCCTCCTGCCACTCATAATAACATTTCTTTCCACCAATTATTTCCGGTTTTCTCAAAAATCACAGGAGTTCGGCAGTATGTTCACACCTATTTTTCAATGTAACTCTATGGGTTCTCTGTCCCCTTTGATGTTCCCTGCACTGCTCATCACCATGGAAACAGAGCTACAGTGTCTATGAAACACCTGGAGACAATTAAGACTGTGGGAGGAGCTTTAACATGATTGACAAACACTGTGGGAGGGGCTTTAACATGACTGACAAACACTGTGGGAGGAGCTTTAATATGATTGACAAACACTGACAAACAGAAATGTATAGAAGCTTAGTCTAGTTAAGTCGTTTACAGTCATGGAAAAAGTTCTTGCACCCTTGTATAATTTTACACGGTTTCCAATATTATGAAATATTTGCAGATTATTTTTTGTGCGTGTTTTAAACTAAGTTAATAAGCTTTAAGATGTACGTAAGATTTAGCACATTTAATGTCTGAAGCAGATACTTTCTAAACAATTTTTAGAACAGTGTTATCACGTTCACATGAAGGTAATCTGGCGGTGGCAGTCAGACCAACAAGATAATATATCAGGAATATAATAAGTATCATTTTATTATAAGTAAAATAGACCTAAAATATGAATAGACATAATATTAACAACATTAACAGTATGTGTATCAGTGAAAGTGTATAGAAAAGTGCTTCTTGTAAAAGCATGAGAAAAGTAGTAACAGTAAGTGTGGTTAAAATAGTTGGACTAGACTAAACCTGAGGGTAAAGTGGAAAAAATACTATGTACAATCTAAAATTTAAAGTGCAAAATACAATATATAAATACATAGATAAAATAAAAACTTTGACATTTATATTTGGATAAATATTGTTTTATTATTATTATTATTTAGAATTGTCATACTATAAAATTCTTATTTTAGTTTTTTGTTTTATAATAGTATAATAATAATATTTTATTATTTTAGTTTTTATCAAGAGGGATTATTTCCTTCTTTTTTTTCTTTTTTTTTTAAACAACCTGTCTTGTCCAATATTCGTAACAGTCTGGTAGTAATATTATTATTGCTTTATTATTCCTAGAACAATATTTTGTATGTACTGCATCAGGATTATTACTCCTCCTTCACATGCACCTACATTGTTAAATCAGATTCTACTGTTGCAGCAGGAAACAACAAAATAAAGTCAATGTTCCCAGAAGGAGAAGGAGGACTCTGCATTGAACCGTGCTTTGACTAATGGCCCTGCCCTCTCAGCGTTAACATGACTGTAGCCAAACACGCCGCCACCTTTACAGGATACAGCTGTAGCGCTTGTGCCCGTAGGAGCTGGCGGTCTGATAACAGCAGTGTCCTCCACGCCGCTCTCCTCCCACCAGCCTCTATCTCTCAGGAATCATCTCCTCTCGTCTCTAGCTCCCAGGTTCCAGCGGCACCCGGCGCTCCCCGAGGGACGTCTGATAAAATGTCCTCAATCCCTTATCGCGCTTCTTCATCAGTAACGCTAAAAAATTCCCTCTTCCTGTCCTCTCGTTGTTATCTCACCGTTCCAAATGGCCTTTAAGTTATTACGGGAGATGCTCTTGATCAGGGACACATGTCCTTATTTAAGCTGAATTCATTGTGTTCCTGTTACGGCCTAAAGAGGAGGACTGATGTTAGGAACGGCAGAGGTTCTAGTTCTACAGGTCGGTTTATTTACTTATTTAACATTCACATTTTTGTTGAAGTTTTCCCTTTTTTTTAAAAAAAAAACATGTACAAAAATACAAAGCAATGAAAATAAAAAGGCAGGTTTTTCAGCAGGAAATGTCTGTCACAAATTGTCCAAAGAAAAGCTGAGAGGGTCCAACACATTCTCAGAAAAGAAGGTACAGTAGAGGTACAAATATGTAGACTAAGGTACAGTAAACACCAGTGTACCCCCAAAGGTTAATATTTGGACCTTAGGGTGTATTCACACTGCACTCAGAAAATCCGGACTTTCGGACTATCCAGGAAAGTTCGAACTTTATTGACAAGTGTGAATGCTCCCCCGAACCTTGGTCCGGACTAAAGACCGAGTCTTTGGTCCGAGCTGAGAAGGTAGTCTCGGTCCGGACCAAGGTTCGCTGGTGTACAGTGTGAAAGCTCTTTTTAGGAAAGTCCGGACTATCGGACCAATTACGTCACAGTCACGTGCGCGGAATCTAGTCAACGTCCAAGCATGAGTCACAGGAATACATGAGGAGACGAGGAAACCAGGTATTTCATTGAAATTTGGTCGGATGATACTATAAAGACTGAATTAGAAAATACTCATAAAACTAGTAACTGGGTCCATTTCCTGCAACAGTGTAGCGCGCTCATCTACTAACCAATCAGGGTCGAGTATAGAGAGAGGCACGCTGTACACGCATTGATGACATGACGTTCTAAAGTCCGTTGGTCCACTTGATTCAATACAGTGTGAATGAAGACTGTAAATAAAGTCTGGATTATAAGTGCAGTGTGAAAAGGCAAAAAAAGGTTCTGGTCCGAACTTTGGTCCAGACTTTACTATGTGAATATGCCCTTAAAGTACTGATATGTACCTTTTCAGTCCTGTACTTCCAGGGATACAAAGGCCTGTCGCACCAGCAGTACCCTCAAAGGTACAGAATGGTACCTTTTAAGAAGTGCTTTCAGTGTTTGACTAGTTTGGACTTTTTACAGGGTTGAAACCGTATATATCAGTACCGTAAGGTCCAAATATTAATCTTTGGTGGTGCATTACAGATGTGTACCTCGTACTGTACCTTCTTTTCTGGGAGTGTAGGAGTTGAGTGGCTTTAGTCTCTCTTCATGTTTATTTTCACATTTAAATATTCATATGTTAGAATTCACATTACATTACAGTTCTTTACACACACACACACACACACACACACACACACAATCTCTAACAGCTTCATTTCCACCATTCAATCTCATCAGTATTTTTTCATATGCAGCCATTTCAATCACTTTCCATATTTCTATACTTGGAGTTTGAGGTTCCTTTTAACACCTCAGGATCAGACGGGCACAGGTTAATGGGCCAGATTTTAAAATGTTGTATTTAAATGTATTTAAATGCGGTACTGTTGTTCTGTCCCTCAGCAGAAAAAGCATGCAAACCAATTACAAGTAAAGAGAACTAAATATTTTAAGTTGTCTTTTAGGACAATGGAGCCGGTTTTTCATTTACTTACATTGCTGAAGAAACACTTTTTTTTCTTCTTTTTTTTTTTTTTAAGTGCAATCAGCAACTGAGAAGCGGGTCGGGTCCGTTGTGTTCAAATATATTTCATTGCGGTTTGAGCTGCGGGAAGGTTAGTTAAAAAGACGGGACTAAAGACAGAGTATGTTTCACATGCAAATATTTAGTAGAATAAAATAATAACTCTACGAAGGAAGCAGTACTTGATATATTTACCGTAGTTCTTTTTACTTGTTTTTATAAGTGCAATCAGTTTGCATGCTTTTTCTGAGTACGAACAACTAATCATATTTTAAAGTTATTGTCAGTAAACAGTAAACTATTGAACTCCAGAACATTTTCCCATAGAGGAAAAAACCTGAGGACATTCCCACATGGTGTGTATATGGTTGGCTGGTTTATTTATTTATTTAGAACATGCAAAGAAAGCAATAATAATAGCTTTAAAAACTGGGTTGACAAAGTGCTTTAACAGATAAAGCAGAAGAGCAGAACAAAAACAGAACACACACAATAAAGGAGATAAGTACAGCGTCATAAAGCATGGATTAGTTTGAATGTGTCCTGGTAGAGAGGGCAGAAATAACATAAGATAATGGTGTCAGATTCATGCAGAAATGAAGGAGTGGAATAAAATAGCATCGTGTATGTCAACCAAAACAGGGTAAAATGTAAATTCAAACATTAAAAAAAACTTCTTTTTTTTTCTTAAAATGTTTAAAGAGACAACATCACATGAAAGCAAATTTGTAAAATGTGTTTTAAGAAGTAATTTAAAACATGTTACTGATTCATAATGAAACAAAATACGATAAAAAAAAACCCGCATAAAACAGCATTTAATGGAGCAGAATACATCTTCAAGTGTGTTCAAGCCTGATATTTGTATGAGGAAAAAGTTAGTACAAATAAAAATAAGCTTATTCAGTCCTGTCACTCAAGTCCTTCTACACATTCATACAACTTTCAAACTTGTACTTGAAGATAGATTCTGTTCCTTTCAACATTATTTTGTTTTCATCTTATTTTGCCTTGATTTGTTTTTCGAAATAAATAAATCAAATAAATAAATCAAATAAATGTATCGTTAACTTAATAGAAAAATTGACCCTCGACTAATGATTAATGGATTAATCTGTCATTTGCATTCCGAGTTTATTCCAATTCTTTTGAGGGTTTAATAATCTTATATTCTAGTGTCAGTGTTGGATGGATTATGTCTGTGAAGATTCTTCATCTCTAATCCTTAAAGCTGTAAGAGTCTAAATCAGGTGGACAGAATCGATAAAAACTCATCTTCCTTCTGCAGCTTTCTCCTCTTATCTCAAACCCTTTGTAGATCCACTGTGATCTTTAAGTTATAATGCACAGTTATATGTAAATGAGCCAAGGCATGATATTGTAACAACAGAAATAACTCATAGTAGTGTCATTTCAGAACTAATATCGATCCATTTTCCATGTTATTGATAATAACCAAAATCATTTCATTTCTTACATCGATATCTGTGTCATTGTACTGATAAAAAACAGTGCTTTTATTCATTCCACGTTTTCTTCTCTGTTTTTTTTAGTCACATGATACGCGCAGGATTTAAGACTTCATTGCATAATCATTGTTTTTGATGACTTTGATGGACTTTGATGATTTATTCTGTAACTATAGGGATGGTAAAAGACCATTGAGAGCTTTAAAAATGAATAAAATTTTACTAGAAGTAAAATAAAAAAGGATGCTAACAAGTGGTGCCAGACACAACAAACCTTGCCCCTCACAAATGTTTGACCTGTTTTGCTGTATCTTATCATTGTAAAACACTTTTTTTTTTTGGTCACCTTGACCTTTGACCCTCAATCACCAAAATGTAATGGGATCTATTTTCCTGAAAATGTCATGAATGAATGTCAGGGATGAACGAACAAACAAAAACCATGTCTTTTTTTCCCCGCCCTTTGGGGGGTGAAGGTAAATATAAGCACAGATGAATGTGATGTGGTGATTCTGAGTAGTAGCAGCAGGAATAATAAGAAAAATAATAAACTTTATTTGTATAACGTCTTTCATACGAGGATTGTAGCTCAAAGTTCTTCACATTGATAAAAATTTACAAAAAAAATAAAATAAAATAAATACAAGTTCATAAAAGGATGAAGACAGAGATAAAATCTGAAATAAAAGTGCAGAAAAAGAAAACTTGCATCTGCAATAAGTCTCGTCTCAGCATCTGAACCCATTTTATCCTCACTAGGGTCGCATGGGGGTCACAGGGGGCCTAATCCAGGTACAATGGGTGAAGGCGGGGTACACCCTGTATGAGGCTGAACATATATAGACAAACAATCACTCTCACATTCACACCTATGGGCAATTTAGATTAACCAGTTAACCTATCAGTGCATGTGTTTGGATGGTGGGAGGAAAGTGGAGAAAACCCACTGGGAGAACAACTCCACACAGAAAGGTCTGGTGTTGGAATCAAACCAGGGACCTTCTGTCTGTGAGGCACAAGTGCTAACCACTATTTTTTGCAAGTGTGTGTTTATATGGTCTGTGTGTTATATAATCAAACTTTTAAAGTTATGCTTGTTGTTGCAAATGATTCATAAATGTAGCAACAACTGGACCCAAAAGCCATGTTCTATTTAAAATAAACTGTTGGGTAAAACTGCCCCCATGTGGTGGTTTTTTTCCCTTTTCAATTTTGGTTCACTGTCGGGTTGGTCTTAAATTTAATTTCAAACGGCATTAAAAAAAAAAAAGTCTTAAAAAGTTTTAAATGCCCTGAGCTGTAGGAACCCTGGAATAAATCTGTTAGCCAGTATGGTACCAACACTTAGAGACTGTTGTACAGATGTATTTATTCAATCTAACTCAACTTGTATGCCATTTCTGCATCTCTGTAGGGTAAAACACATCATCCTAGTGGAGCCGTGGGGTTTCCCTCTGTGTCCGGACACCACCGAGGCCGACCGACCCCTCCCAGTGTGGATTAAAGCCCTGTGTGCCATGATCAGCCCCTTAAACCCCCTGGCTGGACTGAGGCTGGTGGGACCGCTGGGTAAGACCTGCTACCAACAAGTAACAATGAATAACAGAGAAATTAATTAGTTAAATCAAGAGTGAAGTGGATGGTCACATGGCCTTCACACAAAGATCCAGGAGTGATAAGAATTGGATTAGGTTGGGATCTAATATATAAGAAGATGAATTAAATAACAAAAAAAAAAAACTATGGAACTACTCTAACTACTTTAGCCTCCGCAGCAGACAGACAGCACCCTCCGCGGCAGTCAGACAGCGGCCTCCGCAGCAGTCAGACAGCAGCCTCCGCAGCAGTCAGACAGCGGCCTCCGCAGCAGTCAGACAGCAGCCTCCACAGCAGTCAGGCAGTAGGAACTAGGTTTAAAATGTTTACCTGGAGATAACAAGTCATTATTCAGTATACATTTAATTTTCGGGACATGTGCAGCCAGATTCGGGATTCGGGACAACAGCTTAGAATTCGGGTCTGCCCCAAATTTTTTCTCCTGACATCTGGTCATCGTAGTTTTAGACATTTTTGCTCAATAAATCTTTTCATTTTTACAGATTAGTAATAGATTGACTTTATTTGAAATTAGAAGAAACATAAAAGATCCCAGAGGGGGAAATGAAAGTAGAGAACATCTGGAGTTGTATCATATATTAAACAACTGACAGTAAAAATGAAATAATACAAACTTGCTCAGAATTCAAATGAATAGATGTTCTTAGAAAGACGTTTGACTCAACATGAAGCTCTCTCCTGACAGAACTCAGTTGTAAATCACTATATTATACATGTTTTCTGCAAGAAAGTGGGTTGACTGTTCATTAAAACACTGACACCGTGAGCATATAATTATGCCAGAGTGTTCCACTGAAGCTTCTTTCTAATGCTTTGGCTCTGAGACAAACCTCAGTGTGTTCATGCCCTCCAACCCTCCCAGTTCTTCATAATCATGTAAAATATAATGAAGCAGCCTCGTGCTTTAATGGCTACATGGTTTGGTGTGACAGCTCTGTGGCCCCTGCAGGTCCTGCGCTTGTCCAGACGATGAGACCCGACTTCAGGAGGAAGTTTTGCACCATGTTCAGTGACAACACGGTGTCGGAGTACATCTACCACCTGAATGTGCAGAGCCCCAGGTCGGTCTGTTTTTTCCCCCACTGAGTCTGATTATTCCCATTCTTCTGCTTTTGTTCTGTATTGACTTCATTTTCCTCTGTGTCTTTGCAGCGGGGAAACAGCTTTTAAGAATATGACTCTACCCAACGGCTGGGCTAAGAGGCCGATGCTGCAGAGGATGGACCAGCTTCACCCCAACATCCCCATCGCCATCATCTACGGATCCCGCTCCAGCATCGACAGCAATTCAGGCAACGTCATCAAACACATGAGGCCAAACTCACACGTGAAAATTATTGTAAGTGTATGAGCTACAGTATGTGTTTATTTACTGACAGAGTTGTGGTAATACTGGTCTACGAGTAAAATACTTCTGGAATAAAACTAATGAAATGTTATTATATCTGTGTTACTGATAAAGAAAACTCAAGTCGTAAATGGTGGTTGTCTCACGTTTTCAAGATAAGTCTGAGGTCAAAATGTGAAACTCTTAGAATGAACAAGGGAATAGGATTTAGTCCAAAGGAATATTGGTCTCAGATCTATCAGATCCACCAGGATGGTGAAGCTATGACCCGCCCACTCTGCATCTAATTGGCCAGTACTCACTGCCTTCACTGGTTAGATTGGTTAACTTTGAGCATGAGGATTTATGAGCCAATAATAATAATAATAATAACAGATTGGATTTATATAGTGTTTTCTTTAGTCACTCAAAGCGCTTTACATTAGTGACCCATCATTCATTCACTCTCACATTGTCCCTCTTGTGGTGGTAAACTACATCTGTATCCATAGCTCCCCTGGGGCAGACTGACAGAAGTGTGGCAGCCATTTTGTGTCTACAGTCCCTCTACCCACGACTGAACATTAATACACCAGTGTGAGTGGCCCTGGAGGCAAGGAGGGTGAAGTGTCTTGCCC
This sequence comes from Siphamia tubifer, assembly GCA_020466265.1. Lineage (NCBI taxonomy): Eukaryota > Metazoa > Chordata > Actinopteri > Kurtiformes > Apogonidae > Siphamia > Siphamia tubifer. The sequence continues at coordinate 47,130,988 of CM035798.1, read as the reverse complement.
AAGGGCACAACAGACCGACTCAGACAGAGTAGGATTTGAACCACCAACCCTTCTGTTATTGGACGGCCCGCTCTAATAACAGATGTGTGATAATTAGAAATGCGAACGAGAAGGGCAGAATAAACGTCTCTTTAGTGAGTCACCTCAACATACTTTCATAAATTCCATTAGTCCATCATCAAGTTTTAAGGTGGTATGAATGAGTGACTGTTAAACTTGTAGCCATATGACTGCAAATCTAGAGGAGAGGAGCTTAAAATCCTATGTTTACCTTATGTTGATGGATTTTTTTGGGAACAACTAAATACTCACTGACACCATGGGGTATTTTTGTGGCCTACTTAAAAAAAATAACACAAAAAAAAATGAATGTAGTATGTATCAGTACACCACTGTATTTAACCCTGTTTCACATTTTTCTTCTTTCATCCTCACTTCCTCTTTGTCATACAGACGATTCGCGGAGGCGGACACTACGTCTACGCCGACCAGCCCGAAGACTTCAACCGCAGCGTTCTGCAAGTGTGTGAAACGGTGCACTGAAACCCAGATCCCTTTGGAAATTGAACTCTGGAGAAAAAGGGTACGGCGTCGCGTCAGCAGCCGACATGGAGCTGCAGAATCCTACTTTGTGTATGCGAGTTATACAGAGGTTTTGTTGACGTTTTCAGAGAAGTGGTGGGACACCGTGAGGGCTGGAGATGATCAGCTGACCGATGATGTAGTGGTTATTCTTAGAAACTGTTTGTTCTTAACAAAACGTCTTCTATTTACTGCTAATTACCAGCTAATTACAAGCATTCCTGCAGTGAACGAGTGCCACTAAATGGGCCTGCATAGTTCACATTTCACTGTGTGCCTTCAAGTTAATATAGTGAGGGTTTAATATTCGAATTGCAGGGTTCCCACAGTCAAGAAAAATGTAGATCAGTCATGGAATTCTAAAACCTCAGGCTGGACGTCCTGGAAAAGTCAGGGATGCAAACAACATACTGTTTGGCCACTTGGGATCAAAATAAGGTTGTAGGTTTTTCTACATCTTGATGCAAAAATCACCCATGAATCCATATTACATTGCATCTTTTAAGCTTTCTTCAACCATAATGAGTGACAAATTTAGATTTTTTTTTCTTTCATGAAATCCATAAAATGAGAAAACCAGTCAATGTGAAGCCAAAATGCAGCAGATTTCAGGGATTTCCTCCAGTTCATGGAAGCTTATTTACTATAATTTGACTAGAAATAATGCATTTTCTATCATTTGTGATTCGCACATGATTTCAATTATTAGAACGTAGGCCATTAGTGTGGCAGTTTTCCCTGTTTTAAATGTGAAAACATTTAATAATTAGAGGTTTCTATTTTGTTTTCTTCCAGTACTGAAGCACATTACTCGTGATGTGCATAAAGGTTGTGAGCAGTCAATGGAAGTTATATTATGTTATAAAAATCATGGAAACTTTCTGGAATTTTGTCTGAAATCATTTGTGGGAACCTTGTAATTACTTCCACAAATGAAAGGAGGAGGAAAACGTGTAATTCTGCAAAATACACAACCAATAAACTTGTGAATGTAAAGTACTTTTTATACACTTGTGCTCATAAGTTTACATACCCTAGGAGAATTTGTGATTCATTTATCCATTATTTAAAGAACATGAATTATAATAATACAGTATGCATAAAAGGGTTAAAATGATTTATATTTTAAAAAATCCAAGGAAAATATCAATCCTCTATATGTCAATGAATAAAACAGCTTATAACTTCTTTTGAACCCAATTATGATGTTTTTGTTTAATGCTCTTGTTTATGGGAATGGTAGGTGCTTAGCTGTCAATCATTCCCATCATACCTGTCAGCAGGATGCTACATCACTAACTGATTAACAAAAACACCATCTCATCATTGCAGTTTATTTTATTTATATCCATATGTAAGGTATGTAATAATAAACATATGAGATACGTAGCTACAGATAAAGACAGGACATTTTAATTCTCCTCAGATGAGGTCCCAAGTATTTGTCTAGTTTGCCTATGGTAAGAGCCTTGACTTTCAGATCTGATGTCTATCCATTTTCCATGTTTTCTTGATATTAACAAAAACTTCAGTTCGTACATCAATATCTCTGTCATTGTACTGAGAAAAACAGTGATTTTATTTATTCCATGTTTTCTTTTCTGTCTGTTTTAGTCACATGATACACACATGAACTTGATTGTATAACCATTGTTTCTGATTACTTCTGATGGTCTAATGATTGTAAGATGGTAAAAGACCATCGAGGACTTTAAAATTAATACAATTTTACTAAAAGTAAAATAAAAATAGACACTAACAAGGTTAGTTAAGACACTATTATAAGGTAGCACAGATTTACAGCTTCACCTTCATGTCAGATTAAATTGTCTGTGTCTGCTCTGTCCACTATTATTGAACTGAATTGAAGAAATTTATTAGATCTTTTCAGGAAATTTGTTGTTACAACATCCAAAAATCCTATGGTTTAGAGTATTTTTTTTTTGTTAGGTGAACTAGTAATGGGCGGTATACCGTCCTTCCTGTAGATGGCAGTAATGCAAAGTTTTGAACGTCCGCTGGCTGCCTCTAAGAAGCAGCTAGCACACAGTCTTCCCAGATGCTGTGTTAGCAGAAGTATTTAGTTTAAATAAGCTACAAATATAAAATATATAGTGTCCTATTGGTTATAATGTATGCGATGCCAACATATTTCAATTCAGGACTCTACTATTTAATTCACAGGGTGTCTGAAAAGCGAGCTAACAAGCTAACAGCCATAGAGTTTATGATGACAACAAAACAATTGTGTTAAACGTTAACACTGCCTTAAATTTAACACACTGCGCCGGCCTTAATAGCTGTTACTATATCCAGTTGAGTTATTATTAGTCATGGTATGTGGCTGGGTGTTAGCAACTAAAATGACTGTTGACAGTTACAAACAATTTCGGTTAGCGATTTTTGCTAACGTTAGCATGCTAAGTGCTGCTACAGTGATTGCTACCATTGAGATGTGTTGTGCTTTGAATATGAAGAAAGACTGAACTTGGAGCTATATGACTACAAACAAACTGCTCTGGTGTAATTTATAGTTTATTATTGATATAAGGTAGCATACAAAGTACTATACCGTGATATATACTGCATACTGCCAGTGGCTCAAATTATACTGGGATATACATTTTTGGCCATACCGCCCATTCCTAATGTGAACACAGATATTTAGTGAAATGAAGATGATGTGTTGAATAATTTAAGAAGAAACAAAGCGTGAGTTACAAAGCAAAAAAAAAATCAAAGGATGGTAATTTTATTTTATTTTTGAATGCAACTCTAAATTCAATGATACTGAAACCAAATCAGTGTCAGCACATTCAGAAAGTTCAGTGACAGTTGCCATAGGATTCTTATCGTCAGGAAATGTGCTCATTCATTTACTGCTGCATCAGCACCAGGAAGCTGCTATAGATGAATGTGCAGACAATAATAATCCATATTTTGTAACATCTGTCGTTTGTGGAAAGTTTTTAGTCTTCAGCTTTTTGGTCTGACCATCTCAGATGTTCTTCTCTGTTGTATTTACATGTTAACGTCTCATCTCCAACCTGCTGAAGGCATCCTTTGTCTGTGAAGCTGTAATGGATGATGTCCACCTGCAGATTAAGTATGATTTTAGTTGTCCTGTGATTTATATGTGACTGTAATGATGCTCATCTTTCACTGGAATTTATCCATGACCTTATGACTGTATTTACTGTATGTGTGATACAACTATCAAGCATCAGATTGTTTCTCCTTTCTTTACTCTGGTGCATCCACAGTGACTTAACCTGACTTACGTCATCTGGCTACGTTACGCAATGCTCACACAACCATCTGAGTAGCACGGGGATCGATCAAATCTATTTCCAAACGAAGGAGCTAATCAGTGTCGCAGGGTGGGACTACCTGGAAGCGTTGTGGCTAAGGTGACGTTAAGCAGAAGCGACGACAGTGTAGTCTTTTCAGATACACAACAACGGCCGTGTGCGTTCCGTATCCCAGTGTCCATATCGACTCGGCTATTTCCATTGTTTTGTCTACTCTGCCACATGTTCTTTCCTTAAAAGATGAACAGAGGACGGCATTGGAAGTGTTTGTTAATGGACATGATATTTTTGCTCTTCTTCCGACTGGGTTTGGCAAGAGTTTGATCTATCAGATGGCTCCACTGGTGGATAAAGAAATAGTACCAGTGCAGAAGCACATGGTTATTGTGGTACCCCCCTGGTTGTGTTGGTAGAGGACCATGTTAAAGAGGCTGGTAAACTAGGGCTGACAGTAATGGAACTGGGAGGAAGAAATGACAACCACATCTGCAACAGATGTTGTTAGTTAGTGGTCGTTAGCCCCGAGTCATGACTGAAGGATAAATTGAGAACCATGCTTTCCTACGACGTTTACCAGAAGAACTTGGTGGGCATCGTAGTAGATGAGGTTATAAATAAACATGATGTATAAATGGTGAGTTTAAACCCCTTCTGTTGATGTGTATATACCTGATGAAAACTATTTTCACTGGTTAAGCAGCTTGACTTCAACGTGAGTGGCCGAAGCAGAGACAGAGACGGACAGATTTGTAATCTAATCACATGCAAGGATTTTATATAAGGCCCCTCTGAAAATGGATCGGTTGGGGAAGAGTCCCAGATGGTATTTCACAATACCATCTGGGACTCTTCCCAGATGGTAATACCATCTGGTATTGTGAAATACCATCTGGCGACAGTCCGGTTAATAGTGACTTACCCCCAACAGTGTCCTGTGAGCCCAGTTCTGGTTCAGTTTTGGTCAAAGCGAAAGTAGTCCCGGCAGGTTTCCTGGGGTCAACAAAATACAACATGTTTCTTCTCAAAACAGTATGTATTCGAACGAGTGATTTATTTGCATAACAAAACCATATACAGAACAAAAACCCACACCTCATAATTGCTTGGAGTTACATTCTAAATACGTGTTGTCACTTGTAATAACTGTGTGCCTTAGAAAAACTACTTTCATCAGTTGTTTGGCAGTGTCTGCAGCTGCTACATGCATCGTGAACTGTCCCTTTAAGTATATTTGCAGGTGCAGATGAGCGAATATTTTTGCCAATATAATGTATATTATTTACAAAGAAAGTTAAACAAATCTGCAGTTAAAGCTCATTTTACTTAAGGGATCACATGCAACACAATTTGCAAATTGACTTATTTTGTCATTAAAAATTGTAATATACAGACTCTATAACATGTATTTCAACCTCATTTAATTTCAGGGCCCATATTCAGCCCAATTTGATCTCTACTGGGCTGGAGCAGTAAAATAATAGTGTAATAGTACCCTATAAATAATGACAAGTGCAATAAAAAAAAATTATATTTTGAAAATATTTTAATTTCCAACTATCCTTTAACAAAAAAGAAGATGTGAATAACCTGAAAAAACTGAAGTTTAATTGTATTAATATTATACCTCAATATATTTGTATATGTGGATTACAGATCAGATGTAAAGGCACAAAACATTTAATAACAAGCAGGATATTTGTAATATTACAGTTAATGTTCTTTAGACATTTCAGGTTGTTCAAATTTATTCAGGTTATTCACATTTTATTGGGGAAATTAGTAAATGTAAATATTTTCATAGTGTAGTGTTATTTTTTCACATTAAACCAAGAAGAACATTTGTAGTTGTCATTATTTATAGTTTATTCTGCTATTTATTTATTTTTTTTACTTCAGATCACATTGGTCTGTATGTGAAACCTGAACTATAAGAAATTAACTTGGTAAAACAGGGGATAATTTATATTATAAATGTAGGATCTGTTGTTTCGGAGGTTTAACCCACTTTTAATGTACCTTCCGTCCAATATTTAATCATAAATAACATGAAAAGTCTGGTGAAAACATGGACCCAGTGGCGTCTGATGCCTCCTCCTGTCCTGATCCACTTTATATTTCACCATTTCTCCACTTAAAATGTTCCATCCACTTTAAGCAGATCAACAAAATTTGCTACGTTTCATAATCTGAAAGGTGTTAATTAATGGATGTTGGAGTTAAAAGAGGCCTTATGAAGAAAGTCACCTTGATAGCTAGCTGTGAAGACACTCACAGATGGAGAACAGTGTGTGCACAGCAGCTTTATGACTGATGCTGGGAACAATACCGTTGAATTTTTTTACTCTATTTATTAAGTTTATTTCTTATTGCAGACTGTAGACCTTAAAAAATCTTAACCTATAAAGACTCACTGGCAACTGATCTAAGGTGTTTAATAACTGCTCAACTAATAAACCTGTCAATAAGTTGAAATAATGAATGTAAAATGCAGTTTTTAATCTTTTCATGGTGTGGGTATACACTAGCGCTGCACGATATTAGACAAAACTGACATTGTGATTTTTTTTGGGGGGGGGGGGTCAGTACGGTACCAAAACATAGACTGTTACTGTCCCCTGCACTGTAAAATGTAATACATTGACTTTACTTACAAACACTGAGCAAACTGATAACCTTAAAATCTCTAAGTAAACTAACTTACAACATTTAAGTGTGTACCAGTTTAAATTTTACACAATTAAAAGTTGTAAACTAGTTTATGGAGTAAAGTTGTGTTTTGTTTTTTTGCATTGGTTATACCCACTTCTAAATCCTCCTGACGAGTATGGAAGACTGACCCTGCCATTTTGAAAAATAAATACATAAATATATATATATATATATATACACAAATACAAAACAGTGGCTTAAAGAATGTATTTCCATCCCACTTATTTATTTATGTATTTATTCATTATTTATAATTTTGCCTCTTCATTCTGTATCTCTATATTTTATTTTTATGTGAGATCTTAATAATTTCAGAATAGTGAGCAAATATTACTGATATTTGGGGCAAACCAAGTAGAGTAGTTTTATATGTCAGTATTTTTTCTGGCCTTTTTTTTGGGGGGGGGGGTCATCTGTTATCTGTTATGCACCTTTTGGACATAGAAAGTACTGCCGTTACCATGGAAACACCATCATCTTCTACAACATTGATTCACCATTAAAACCAATGTAGTTGGATCAATAACAGTGAATGGTTTAGATTAGATTACATTACTTAGTATTTTATTGATTGTTTATGATGAGTTATGGATATTTTTGCTGAAATATTTTCAGCACTTTCTCTTCAGTTTTGTCCGTTTCTGATAAAAAAAACAAAAAAAAACTGAATTTACTCTGAAATTTAATGACAACCTACATGATGTCTGAATTAACTCTGTAAATCCTCAATTATTAACCCTTTAAACTTCCATCATCCGCCATCATTATTATTATTATTCTGCTGTCTGAGTATGTTTTATTATATCCGCTTGCATTTCTGTTTCTGTATTCCGTGGAATTCTTGTTTGGCGTCTGTGGTGGGCAGCCTGTTACTGCAGTCTTCTTCTGCTGCAGTAACCAAGTCATTTCCTGTAAGCGATCAATAAAGTATCTATCAATCAATTAATAGAAAGTTACAGTTCTTTGTAACTGGAGCCTTTTTGGTCCTTCTGAAGAATTAAATCTTTATGATTTGTATGATTTTCAATTTTGTATCATATTTGATACATCAGGTCTCAATCCTCAAATATTATTTTGGAACAAACAAAAACATAACATAACATAAACATATCTAACAAATTGGTCATTCCTTTTCAAAACTGGCAAAGTTATGCCTCCTGACAATGTTGTAGTGTCACAGGAAAGAATGGTGGATCATCTCTATTTTGCAAGGGTCTCAAACATGCGGCCCGGGGACCAAATGCAATACATAGTGAGATACATAGATATTAACTAAAGGGATTTAGTTTTTTTTTTATCAAGAAAACATGGAAAATATATCAATATCGGCTCCGAAATTAAACCATTATGAGCTATTTTTGTCTTTATTATTATATTTATCCAAAGAAATTGACCTTTACCTTGTACCAGTAAATAAGATGAACAACATACTGAAGAAAAGAAAGGTGATATAATTATTCTTTAGGTTTTTCAAGAAAAAAAAGTGACACTGATCATGTACAAGGGCTTAAAAAGTAATTTATCATCACATACATTAAACTAAATCCATACTCAGGACCAGCAATGTACTTTATAAAAATCCTATAAAATTAGTCCTGTATTAAAACAGTAACAGTAAAACTTGATAATAACAATAAAGAATAACCATAAATAATGCAGTGTAACATTTAAATGAGCAGCATGTTAAAACAGGATAAAAACAGCAGTGATTCCAGTTAGCAGCATGATATATATTCTGTGTTATAGGGTAAAATAGAGGAAAATACACAATTTACACTGAAAAATTAAAAATACATAACATAATATTTTAATAAATGGTGAAAAATCATTTACAAAAAGTTAAATAATGACTAAAAAAATCATTTCTAAAAGCAATACTGAGCCTTTATTTTGTTAAAAAATATTACGTTTTTGTGCTGTTGATGCTCTGCAGACCTACTGCTGTTTACATTAAGGTAAATTCAAGTACAATTAACACATGATAATGTCGGTCCAGCATTTTCTCTGTCTTTAACATAGTAATAATGTAACTGCAGAGTGTTTTTGCATCATATTTTTTTAATCTGCAGCTCTTTACTCCTTCTCCCCACCCTTTTTGCTTTTCATTTTAATGGAGTAAAGGTGACAGATGAATCAATATTTTTCCTCCAGCTCCCCTTATCATTTCAGAGCTGTCAACCCTCCACCAGCACCAAAGAGAGAAATGAATCCGACACGTTTGGGTTCAGTGGGAAAAAAAATGGGGGGAAAAAGGAAGGAAAGTGTTTGTGTTTAGTTTCTGTTATTGGCCACTAGAGGGCACTCACATGTAGATGAGAGGATGTACAGACAGTGAAGATGCCCTCTGTGCACTGTCATCTCCACCTTTTATTTCATTTCATTTTATTTTATTTTATTTTATCTGAACAAGCAAACTGAATCAATGTCTGACATAAAGTGCTCATTGTTGGTATGACCAGACGCAGGTACACTTCCATTTTCCCAATTATCCAAAGAGCGTCTGAGGCAAAGCAGTGAACACTTTCTCTGTTTTAACTCTGGGAGTGTTAGATTCAGGGTTTCAAACATGCGGCCCGGGGGCCAAATGCGGCCCCGCCTGTTATAACCCATTTGAAATGTATTAAAGCCAATAATGTAATAACTTCCAATAACATAATAGCTTGACAATAATGTAATAACTGTCAATATAAAAACATGATGAAAAAATACACTAAGATGGACTAAAAAATACAGTAAAATGCACCAAGAATAAAGTAAGATGCAGTGGAAATAGAGTAAATTGTACAAAAAAATGCACTAAAATGGACTAAAAATAGATTAAAATACACGAAGATGCACTAAAAATAGAGTAAAATGCAAGAAAAAATACACTAAGATGCACTAAAAATAGAGTAAAATTAACCAAGAATAGCGTAAAATGCACTAAGAAAAAGATAAAAGGCACTAAAAATACACTAAGATGCAGTAAAAATAGAGTAAATTGTACTAAACATACACTAAAATGGACTAAAAATAGATTAAAATGCACTAAAAATGGAGTAAAATGCACTAAGAATAAAGTAAAATGCACAAAAAATACACTAAGATACAGTAAGAAATAGAGTAAATTGTACTAAACATACACTAAAATGGACTAAAAATAGATTAAAATGCACTAACAACACGAAGATGCACTACAAATAAAGTAAAATGCACAAAAAATTCACTAAGATGCAATAAAAATAGGGTAAATTGCACTAAAAATACATTCACATTTTAAATTTTTTTAAATAAAAACTAAGGGTTTTGTCCAAATAGTTTTTCCTTTAGAAACTTAAATAACTTGTATGTGTATGTTATATGTGTATAATGTGAGGGTCAGTGGAAAATCAGCTAATGGATGTTTTATGGGTTACATTTATAAAAGTAAGTATTTTCATAATATAAAAGTGGGGGGGGGTCACTATTTCTCAGTTGTTATGTTACTGTATTAGTTGTGAAAGGACATGAGTTTGCGACCCTTGTGTTAAATGGACAGAGGATGTTAAGGTAGAGGTACATATTTTCTTTTCCCTCTCATCCATAGTTCCGGTTGCACAACATTAACACAGATATCGACCGTGGAGACATCCTATCTGTTTTTATTCTGCTGTTCTTTGATCGATAGAGGAGAAATATGCAAGCTCATGTGAAAGTATTTCCGAGTTGTTCTGTCCCACTCAGCTGTTTTGATTGAAATGGTCCTGATGAAGTTTCCATTCAGCGCTGGAGTAGCTGTTGATTAAGCCTAGGATTGGAAAGACAAGGGCTCTCATCCACTCCAGTAAGGATTAACCCTTTATATATTAAGCCCAAAAATGCTCTGATGGAACTTTTTTCTTCTTATTTTGACTATAAAAAGGTTAGATAATATGCTGTAAGTGACTCCTTCAGGCCATTTAGAATTCTTCAAGTCTTGCAGTCATTTCCAATTTGCTGCATGTTTTAAAAAAACTAAAAAAAAAAACTACTAAAACTGCTTAAACTGCAAAAAAGAAAGTCTTACCAAGTGTATTTTTTTTACTCATTTCTAGTCAAAATATCTCGTCACACTGAAAATAAGACATTATCACTTAAAGAGGAATTTTTCAGTGAGATATAAGAACTGATTTTTAGACAATATATCTGGAAAATATTATTTTAAGGAATCTGACCAGGATAACTTTCATTTGTTCTGTTGGCAGATTTGTTTTCTTTATTAAAGCTTTTTTTTTTTTTTTTTGCTTAATTTAATGTACTTGTTTTTTTAGATTAATTGGAGCAACAACAAAAATCACTAAAAGTTCCTCTTTAGGTGCTTCTGTTTTATTTTAAGTGTGATGAGATATTTAGGTTAGTAATGAGAAAAATACACCTGGTAGGATTTGGATTTTTGGAGTGTAGAGAGTAACTGATATTTCTAGAAACCTTACTACTAATCCTACTTTCACTTGTTCCATTAGCATTTTTTTTTTCTATTGCTTCATTTAAGTGGTACAACTGGCTCAGAGTCATAAGTCATAAAGACGGACAAGACAACACATTAAAAAATGATTATTTATTAATAAAAAAGAAAACCAGGAGCAAACAAGTTGTGCCTGCTACCCTTTGGACACATTTGACCCGATTTGACTATCTCGTATCAATGTAAAAACACATTTTTAGTGACTGTGACCTTTGACCTACATTCACAAAAATTAAATGGGATCCATTCTGGACCACCTCACACTTTTCCTGAAATTTCCATAAAATTGGTCCAGTAGTTTCTGTGTAAAGCTGCCGACAAAACAACAAAACTAGAAAAGCACTAAGAGAGCACAGACCTCCGCCAAGGCACATCCTTATCTTGTACCCAAACATCCAAAACCAGCAAAAACATAAAAGAAAGTCAGACAAACCAACCAACTCCGAATAAGTTCATTTCTGCTCCATGTAAACCTTTTGTTTTCTTTATTTTATTGTAACATGAAAAAAACATCTAGAAAACCAGACAACAAAGACAATCTATAAAACTAATGGTTAAAAAAATAATTACATTTGTTCCATGTAAACAGTTAATTCCGCTTTAATGGTATTCCTGTCTTTCTGCGCATGCTCCTGGTCTTCTCGTGATGACGTAGGTCGTTTCGCCTGTATGCACATTAGTCTAGTGTAGGAACATTTTCCAAGCGTCTGGAGTCACTGCGAAGTAAAGTATTTGGTTGGAGCATTGGAAGAATTAAATATAGCACGTAGCAACGGTTTTCCATGATGATGGTTGCAACGAAAGCAAACAGGAAGTGGACGCAATTGTCTTCTTCCGGTAGACGGCAATACGTCACGTGGGCGTTCTGTCCAATCAGAACTCTCTGTACACCAGCTCTTAAAACCAAATTAAGCCGAATTCCGTTTATTCGGAATGAACATGTCCATACAAACATGAAGGGAATTGCTTTAATTCTAAATTACTTTATTCAGAATAAATAATTCCGAATAAAAAAAACAAAAAAACAAACAAACACGGACTAAACGTACGGATTGTGTTTCGGGACTTGTGTCCATCTCGTCATCGCTGTGCTGTCATATGTACTTTACGTTCTGGTACTTTAGGATTTACAAATTAAGCACTGGACTGGAGTAGACTAAAGCTAAAGGTACAGTGCAAAAATACTATCTATATACAATCTAAAATGTAAAGTGCAAAAATATAATAAATAGATAAAACAAAATATAATAATATAGAAAACTACACTTTCAATACCTGAGGTGGCCAGAAATGTGTGATGGTAAAATGGGGTCAGGAGCTAAAAAAAGGTTGAAAACTACTGTTTTAAAACACATCCACACCCACTGACACCACAAATCTGGAGCTTTACTCGCTACTGTATTAGTGCCATTAGTTGGATATCAGGCAATTAACTTGAAGCACACCTCAGGGTATAAACTGTAAAGCTACAGTAATTCCATCCTTCTCTGACATGAGGCCAGTAAACACAACATGTCAGGGTGGGAGCACATCCAGAGGTGGGAAGTAACTGAGTAAAAGTACTTCATTACTCTACTTAAAGATGATTTTCTTTTAGGTATCTGTATTTTACCTGAGTATTTACTTTTCTGCCAAACTTTTACTTTTATTCCCTACATTTGTTCATAAATATCTGTAATTTATACTCCTTATATGTATATAAATATATATACTTTATACTCTTTACATTTATATAAATATCTGTACTTTATACTCTTTACATTCTAAGAATAGACTCATTATTTTTCAAACTAAACAGATGTGAAAGTAGAAAAATAGGTCACTTTAGAGGGAAAACCAGTGAATGAAAGGAACTGTGACTTTATATATTATAGTTATGACTTTATCTCATTATTGTGACTTTTTATTCCTATAATTATGCATTTCTAATCTCATATTTCTGAGTTTTTATCTCATAATTTTGACATTATAATCTCTTCATTTTCATTTTATTTCTCAATTGTGACACCTCCCCTCATTTTTCCTAAATTTTTTGTCCATATGCACAAAGCTGAGTAACTGTGACCTGACCATACACATTATCTACACAGTAACTCACTTTTAAATATTTTATTCAAGCATTAAGAATTAAATCCTTACTTTGAACACTATTTTATGCTGCTGATTTTATGTATTGATTTATTATTATTATTATAATTGTTTTTTTTTTAATGATAATAATATTTTTTTTTCTGTATTTCTTTTTTAATGGAGGGTGGGATGTAAACTACATTGTGCTACATCGATTATTTTTGGATACTTTTGAAACTTTTCTGACATTTCCTGGTTAAATAAGTATTATTTCATCCATGGCAAAAAAATAAAAAATAAAAATGCAGTTTTATTTTTTACTTTACTACAGCTGAGAAGTTGTACTTTTTAAACTTTGACTTCAGTAAAGGAGTTGAATCAGTACTTCTACTTTTACCAGAGTATTTCTTCACACAAGCAGCTGTACTTCTACTTAAGTACAGAATGTGAGTACTTTTACCACCTCTGGCCACATCACATCAGACCCACCGACAATGGCCGAATATCTCACCCGTGAATTATGGGATTGATTGCTGTAGCTGTATGTCGCCCACTTTTACCCAGTCATAGTCAAATCATGCAGAAAATGTAGGAACCGTCTGGAAATCAAGTCAGAGTGTCGCATTTTTTGGGAGTTATTTTAAAACCAGATTTGCTGCGTCATATGTTCAATCCAGGCTGTAACATGCAGATATGAAGCAGTGATTTACTGATCTTACATCAACCCCCACCAGACACAGAACCATTATGAACATACACTATACGTACAGCAAATCACACTGCCGCCATGTGATTAAACCAAACCTCTGTGCACTGCAAAAATAATCTATAATGGATGTTTCGTCCTTTATTGAGTCCCATATATTGCCTTATTTTAAAGCCCAATAATAAAAAAGTGCCTGTATAGAAGGAATATTGTAACCTGTTTTAATATAAATGCACTTTTTAAGACTTAGCTACTGCTTTTATTCAGGCACCTTTAGTAGACTATTGTATTTGTGGTGTATTATGATTTTATGGAGAAACACTACGCTGTGACTTTTACTAACTGTACATGCAAAATCCCAAGAGACTGAGTTCAGAATGAGCAATATCTAAAAACTTAATGCGCACATGAATTTTCATACTTGGACTGGAGCTATATTGACTGTATTTGTCCCTTTGTAATGAATAAATTCACACAAATGTAAGCGATCTGTACTTGGTACCAGCTCATTCTTACTCTTCTTTCTTGAAGCAATTTCAGTTTTTGCACTGAGAGTAAAGTAAAATACACAAAAATGCACTTAAAAATACACTAAAAATCACTAAGAATAAAATAAAATGCACTAAAGACACACTAAGAGGCACTAAAATAAAGTAAAATGCACAAAAATACACCAATATGTACTAAAAATAGAGTAAAATGCACTAAAAATAGAGTAGAACGCATTACAAATACATTAAGATGGACTAAAAATAGGGTAAAATGCACTATGAATATAGTAAAATGCACTTAAAAATACACAAATTCACTAAGAGTAAAGTAAAATACACTAAAAATAGAGTAGAAAGCACAAAAAATATGCTAAAATGCACTTTAAAATACACTAAAATTCACTAAGAATAAAGTAAAGTGCACTAAAGACACACTAAGATGCAATAAAATAAAGTAAAATTCACTAAAAATATACAAAAATGCATTAAAATGTATTTTGATTATGATTATTTTCGGATACTTTAGACATATATTGCCTGTTTTTGAAGCCCAATAATAAAAAAAAAAGTGCCTTTATAGAAGGAATATTGTAACTTGTTTTAATATAAATGCACTTTTTAAGACTTATCTACTGCTTTTATTCAGGCTCCTTTAGTAGAATATTGTATTTGTGGTGTATTATGATTTTATGGAGAAACACTACGCTGTGAATTTTACTAACTGTACATGAGCAATATCTAAAAACTTAATGCACACATGAATTTTCATACTTGGACTGGAGCTATATTGACTGTATGTGTCCCTTTGTAATGAATAAATTCACACAAATGTAAGCGATCTGTACTTGGTACCAGCTCATTCTTAATGTTCTTTCTTAAAGCAGTTTCAGGGGTTTTTCAGGTTCATAAATTCAGAAAAAGAAAATTTATACTGGATTAGCATCAACATTTTTGGCTTTATATTCATGTTTCCACCCATGTTTCAACATACTGTACATACATATTTTTGTTGTGTATATTTTTTAGGGCTGTGAAAATTAACACATTAATATGGATTAATCCATTATTATGATTAATCTGAAAATTAAACAGCAATAATGGTTGTATACTGAACAAGGTAAAACATTGAATCAAGTTAAAAATTATTCTTCAATTGTGACTTTTTATCTCATAATTTGGAGTTTTAATCTCATCATTTTGAGTTTTTATTTCATAATTGTGACTTTTTATCTCAGAATTTTTACTTTTTATGTCATAATTTTGACTTTTTTATCTCATAATTTTGACATTTTATGGTCACACATAAAAAAATCTAGTTGAGTGAACCAAATTGAATTACATAGGGTTAGGGTTATTTTAATGTAATTTAATTGAATTCACTCAACTAGATGTTTTTATGTGTGACCTATTGAATAAGAATTTTTAAGTTAATTAAAAATGTAACTTTTTCCAGTGTATTAACTGGACTTTTTTGTGATTTTAAACCTTAAATTCAACATTAAAACAGCTGATAAATGTTTTATTGAATTTCTATGTTTGACTTGACACATACTTTAAACACATTTTGACAAAGTTCATTTCTTCTTCAGTATTGATTCGCTCTGATTTATTCAGCACTGATACTGATGAGCAGTAATCAATAACAGCGGTCAACATGTTTACAGGTTCACACAGCAGGAAATATTATTCATGCCAGTCTTTTGTTTAAAAAAAAACCAAAAAAGACAGAGACATTTGACTGTGTTATTTGTGCATAAGCCACTGTTGCCGTGCTGTACTCGCTTCCAAATGAAGTCATTTTTAAATCACTATCATCTTTTCTTGGTCACAGTATTGATTTCTTCAGTAAGTAGCTGTGTAATGTACATTGCCCTGGTCATTATTATGAAATAAATCCAGACAGGATGATGCACAACCTGAAGCAAAGGGACCTTGAATCACTCTGAACAGTTATTAACAAACGGCCTTTACATTATCTCTAACAGACGACTGAAGCATATTCATATACATACACTTCACATCATCGTGACCTGGAATTCCATCACAACATCCTGCTAATGAATGCACACTTAAGTATGGATTGTGCTTACACAGAATGCCTTGTATTTCAGATTTAAATATATATATATTATTAATTTCTAACTATTTCTTTATTTCACATTGAGCCTTAGTTATTCTGTTTTGTCGTGCTAGTTTTTTTTAACTGTAATTTCCACAGATACACCTCTAGAAAATAAATAAGAGACCACTGCAAAATTATTACTTTCTCTAATGTTACCACTTACACTGCTTTACAATTATTCTTATTTTTTTTTGAAAGTGTCTGTTTCAGACATTAAATGTGCTGAATCGTACATACTTTTATGAGATGAATCAGAAAACAAATGACTTTAGTGCTGGGGAGCTCATGTTTTTAACATATATGATGGTGTGATAGATAGATAGATAGATAGATAGATAGATAGATAGATAGATAGATAGATAGATAGATAGATAGATAGATAGATAGATAGATAGATAGATAGATAGATAGATAGATAGATAGATAGATAGATAGATAGATCTTTATTGCCATCGTATAATTGTAAAACAATGTCCTCTGCATTTATTTTTCATATTTGTTCTGATTATTGAGATTTTTTGGTGAACTTATACTTTGTTTTAGTGTCACTACATGAAAAAAAAGTTTATTTTTACATGTGAATATCAGAATCAGAACCAACTTTATTGCCATGTATGTGTACACATACAGGAATTTGTACCAATAAGAAGAGGAAACATAGACTAGACATACATAACATAAATAACAGCATAAAATAACATAACAATAACATACTAGAGTGCCAATATAGTTGTGTGCAATAGTTGAATATAGTGACCTTATGTACAGGTTTATATACAGTATTTAACAGTATATACAGAATATATTTATAGGTTATTATGAGAATGAATTGGTCTGAATGTGGATCATGAACTAAAATGATTTATAACTTAGTGTAATTTTTGCATTTCATAAATTCATCCAAAAGACCAGATTGGACCCTTAAGGCGGGTCGGATTTTGTCCCCGGGCCATATGTTTGACACATGTGGTCTAAATGGATCATATTTAATGGCCAAAAAACGATGACAAACTGTATTTTACCTCAATTATTTACATGTATTAACAGGATTAGTGGGTTAAGAGTTATTTAACGTTTTAGATGAGTAGATACCTTTGGTCTTTAAGGATTAATGTCATTCCATTCTGTTTAAACTGGTCCCCATTAGCCCTGCAGAAGCCGCTGGAAAGGTGATCGGATATAATTGGCTTTTTTTTTTTTAATTATTATTTCAGATGATGACAAACAAGTAGCGTTCTTGCTTTAATTATAGATATTGTAGGTAGTGTACTAGATGCCTTGGACAAATATGCACTGGTAATTATTTCTGAGGAAAACTAACAAAGGCTCAAATACGTCAATTACAACGGTCTGTGAATCTGCTTTAAATAATCGTTTGTAACAATGAGCCTGTTTACATGCACAAAAATACTCAAATTATTAAAATATTTCTGGAGTAGCCAAATTATTCAAAACGGTCATGTACAAAGTAAATATAATCTGATTATGAGAAACCAGATTCACACCCCTGGATTATTTCATAACATAACATACATGTTTTCATGCATGTATACAAGTTAATGTCATTTATATACTTCCTTTACACCTATGCATGTGTAAAACAGTAAAATTGATTAGATTAGATTTTATTTATCCCACAATGAGGAAATTCATCAGGAAATGCAGCAATAGAATGAAGGAAAAAGTCTGTAATTATAGAAAACAGATGCAATGAAACCATTTATATGACTGTAAAAATATCTGATGGAATTCATTGATAAGCACTGGTTTAGACGTTCTAGTTCATTACGGCATTACTGTCAAAGTAGGTACATGTATAGTAATAATAGAATCCAGCTTTTCATTATTGTCTTGTGCTCACATTAAACTAGAGCACTTGCATTTTCCAGGATTTCATAGTTTTTTTCAAATATGCAGATGTAAAAGAGTGAACTAGGTCAGGTTAACAGGTATAAATAATAATAATAATAATGGATTACATTTATATTGCACTTTTCTATTAACACATACATAAAAAGTACATACAGTGAATCCATTATTCATTCACTCACACATTCTCACTCTGGTAGTGGTAAACTAAATATGTAGTCACTAAAGCGTGGCTGTCAATCCACATCTACGACTTCTTCAACCAACAGTGTGAGTAGCATCACTGGAGGCAGAGGGAGGAAAGTATCTATGCCTAAGGACACAATGGCCCTTATTGTGCCCCCCCCCCCCCCCTTTTTCAGGAACAACTTCTTTATTATATTTACAACTTTTGTTTAAGTAATAATTTCCAATGTACTCGTACTAATGGAAAACATGACAACAAGACATAATTATTAGATATTTATCATCATAACAGCACATTATTAGGACAGAGCTGGATTTGAACCATCAACCCTTCAGCTATTGGATGACCTACTAAACCTCCTGAGCTACGGCCAAGATCTCATTCCAGAAACATGGCCATGAATGTAAAATATATGGTGTTGTTTTACTGTCCAGATATATTCATTAATATTATATATTACCCCTCTATGGTGTACTACATTACAATATAATTTAGTTTCTTTGTGTGTCCACACATACTACACAAAACTCTTCTTCTTTGCTCGTTGTCACATCCTTTTTTTTGTTTGTTTTGTTTTTTGGTCACATGACTCTTCAGGGTGTCCAAGTGTCCATATGTCAGAAAAAAATAAACGTTCCTTTGATATAAACCATTTTTATTTATATAATGTGCTCTATACGAGTGTGTGTCCTCGACTACTGAAGAACATTTCTAACAACATGTGAAGAAACATGTTAGAATATATATGTTAGAATCATATATGTAGGGAATGTGTTATGTCTCCTATGTAAGGAGACTTATGGGACACCCTATAGTTGCAGAAAAAGGTCTTTGCATTGCAGTTTTTTGTGCTACCTCTAAAAACCAGCACAAACATATCGAGTTGAAAAACAATTTCTATTATATTAAGTACATTTTTATGCATCAGTTACATTCACACAGTTTGATGCTGAACGATGTAAACTATACAAGTCAAAGCCATCGACTTCTACCACATACACAACCCTTCATTTTTATTTCTTAGTGTTTCCTGTTTAGACCAAACTTGTGATATTTGTTTCCATTAAAGACAATGGTTTCAAACCCTTCAGTTTTCACATGAATTATAACAACCAGTGTTTCCTGATTATCGCATTTCTGAAGTGCATGTAAACGCATTAGATCTGATTACCCCCCCTGTTATCTGATTACACCCAGTTCTGGTCGTGCAAACAGAGTCGGTGGTTTTGCCCAAATGCTGATCTGACGCGAGTGAAAGCAAGAGACAGACCTTTACTCTGGAGCACAGACCAGGCCAGACCAGGCTCGCCTTGTCTGGGTTGCTAGGAAACCGGCAAGGCGCCTGATCTAATTTATTAAATTCAGCCTCTCGCCTCCTCTATATCTCCCTCTTTCTCTTCCTGTGTATGTCTCCCTCGTTCACTTTCGGCCTCCATGCTGCTTTCCCTATCTGTCGTTATCTTTCCCACCCTCTAAGGCGCTTATCTCCCTCCCTTCTTCTCGTCTCCTCACTCTTTCCTCCACCCCCCTCTCTCCGCCAGGCTCTCCCCAGCCACCGTGGTGTGTACGTGGGTATATATCTTCCACCCTCTCCCTTTCCTTTTTCCCATCCTCCCTCCATCTCAGACCTCAGACAGCGTATCCTCTCAGGCTGTGCGGCAGTGCCACCCCCATATCTTTCACACCGAGCAGAGAACGCCGCCCTCAGGCAGGCCAGACCTTCTGCGACTTACCCAGCACACACACACACACACACACACAACACAACCATGTAAACACACACATATACACACTGCATTACCATTTAGACTGTGACTTTGTCTCGCTCTGCTCTCGGAGTCTGGATTCATAAATGTTGATTCATTAGCCTCTCACTACAAAGCACTCTGCTGTGCTTAATGCCTGAATTATTCAACATTGCCGACGCTATCTTTAACCCGATCGATGATTGTTCACGTTCGGGATAATCGATAAAGAAGGAGGGTTATACACTGAGAACACCTTTTGAGTGCCGTTGCCAAGGGATAAACCAGTATTTTCTTGCCAGATGGAAACATATTGAGCGTGTCAGAAACAGTAATGGAGTCGCCGTTGTTTGAGTCCTACTTTAAAAATGGAGCACCCCCAAAAAAAAAACAAAACAAAAAAAAAACACATGCTCAGGTAGAAGAGCAGGTACTCAAGTTTTTAAAAAAGACTGATTTAACTGATTTGCTGAAGAAAAATAGGATATAATACAGAGATAAAATTAAATATCTGAGTCCTAGTTGCTGGGGCGCTGTTAGCTAGCTAAACATCCTTTATAAAATACAATGAGAGTTTTTATTCCTATTTAATTCAGATTAAATGTTAATTCCACTTTAAGATGATCATGCAAACACATAATTCTAGTTGAAAATGACTGTTCTGAATTAAAATCTTTTAGTTTGATTCACTTTTTGTTGTCGTGAAAGCATCAGTCGCAATCAGATCTGTATTAAATCAAGTAGACTGAGACCGCCAAAAAGCTGCGAGGGTGGAGCTTTTGTGTGTGTGTGAGTGCAATCTGACACCATAAGGGGAAAAAAAGAATGACAAAGAACTGTGGGTCGTGGTCCGCAGCAGAGGAAGTACTCTATGTCGTATACAAGGAGGTCACATAAAGAAGGGATTATTTGCACATCCAGCCAGTGGCGGATCTAGACGGCTACTTTTAGATGGGCTTATGTGAAGTCGAGGTGGGCAATCAACAACGGGGGGAGGGATGTAACAACGACGTAATAGCATTTCCGGAATTGAAACTGAATTGTTTTTTTTTTAAATAAACACTAATAATTAAATATACATAGTTTATTTATATTGCTATTTACCAATAAATAACTATATAAAGGATATTGATCAACATTTCAGTTTGATGAGGCAATGAAAATCGGTCTAGAATTCAGTTTCTGAGCTTGTGATTGGGTGGGCACAGCTGTCAATCAGGGTGCACCCCACCCACCCAGGCCCACCCATAGATCCGCCCCTGCATCCAGCTATTTAAGCTATTTGTGTTTGAACAAGGTGGATAAAACAGGGTGTGCCTGAAATGTTAGGTCGTAAATTATGCAAAGGTATTACGTATCGGGCACATGTTATAGTTAACCATGACAGCCAGCGCAGAAACGCACAAAATAAAACAATAAAAGCACCTCAATGGTCCGTTTGGGTGTTAACTGTTAACTTTCATTACTTTTGTCAGTAGTTTATGAACGCAACTCATTTCAGCTCTAATTGTGGTAACTTCATGAGTTACTAAATTACAATAAGGCTCGTTACACGTTACTCTTGGCTATTGAAACTACACTGAAACACCGATAGGCTGACATTAAAAACACAGGATGAGAGCTGAGTGTGTTTTTTAAACTCGCTGCGGAGTTCAGAGAGAACGCACGCGCATGTTTGTGTCTGTTTCGCGCGCCATCACCGCAGTGACAGTTGTAGATGTAGAAGTGTTAGCTAAAAGCAACGTCCACAAAGTCAAGACGTCCTTGGACATTTGTACCAGAGCCTGGTTGCCACAATAATAGAAAACAAATCAGTCTGAATGACGAATAAGAAAAATCTATACCGGAGTTTTCATTTCAACTCCTTAACTGGGTGTTCTTGTTCTCTCTAATGGTTTTGATTGGTTGGTAAAAGCAGGGGGTGCTGCCCCCCCCACCCCCAGTACCCCCACTATGACTGGAACTACTATTGACATGTGGGCATTCTTCTCATTTCTTTTTTTCATGTGGGCACTGGCAATGTAGGTGTGTGTTCTGTTTTTGTCTATTGTTAAAAATGCAAAAAAAAAAAAACCTAAATGAAAAGTATTTAACAAAAAAAGAAAGAAAATAAAGCACACACAAACTCAGTTTTACAGGTTCAAACCTCAAGTACTACTGAAGTTCAGACAGGTGATTGTGGTTGGATAAAAACTTTTTATTTTTTTTAATTGGTTTATTCGTGTTTTTCTTGCTCTAAACCACCTTCCTGATGGTAGAAGT
Source organism: Siphamia tubifer (assembly GCA_020466265.1). Taxonomy (NCBI): domain Eukaryota; kingdom Metazoa; phylum Chordata; class Actinopteri; order Kurtiformes; family Apogonidae; genus Siphamia; species Siphamia tubifer. The sequence goes on along the minus strand of CM035798.1, from coordinate 47,108,472 downwards.
TAAAAGAGAGTGTTTGGGGATTTTGTTTTTCTTTTTTGAAGCATCGGGCGTGGTGCAGTGCTATAAGGCTGAGGAGAGGGCAAACAATGATTTTTTTTTGGGGCTGTGTTTCTTTTGATCTACTGTGCAGCCGCAGTGACTGAGTTCAAATATGTTACACTGTGGTTTGATAAGAAGTGTCGATGGAAGAATCATTTTTAAGTAAATGGAGTCAAAGTGCAAGAAAGTGTTGAATTTGATGAGATCTGTGTCTGGTAATGATTTGGAAGCAAATAAACAATCACTGCTGAACATCTATAGAGCATTAATAGGATTGTGTATAGATTATGGATGTATAGTAGTGTATATGAGGATGCAGAAAGAAGCCATTTCCAGAAATTGGACAGAATCTACAGAGCTCCAAGACTTAGTATTAGTGCAGTGTGGGTGGAAGCAAAGTGAGTTACCACTACGTTTAAGAAGATACAAAGTGTCGTTAGCTGACTGGGTAAAGTTAAAAGGCTCAGGGGAGGAACAACCTGCAACATCTGCATTAGGTAATTGTTGAGAGTATTCCCAACAGAACAGAGGGAAAGGACTGGGTCGGTGTATTAAATCAGTGGTGGAGACATTTGGGATTCATAATTTAGAATTTGGGCCAAATACTGCATGGGCCAATGTCGCTCCATGGATATTCCAGCTCCTATTGTGGATTTCATGGTGATGTGAACAATGTTGGAATTAAAGTAACGGAATATTTGCACATGACTATTATAATAATATATTATGGTTATTTACAGTTGGATTCAAAGAGCCTGGGAATGACCTTGTAGGAACAGTTGTGATTATTCCTGTGTTTGATGTTGTCAAGTACTGGGGCACCGTAAAAAAGGCCCAGCCAGTATTTCTATGTGGACCCCTTTAGGGTTACATTTGGGCTACATATCAGTATCAGAATCAGAATCAGAATCAGAATCAGTTTTATTGTCAATTCTTCACATGTGCTCAACATACAAAGGTATTGAAATTACGTTTCTCGCTCCCCTGTATGTTCATTTAAAGTGCAGATACGCAACAAACAAAAATCCTAGCTAAGTAAAAAAATTAAATAAAATAGTAATAATAATAATAATAATAATAATAATAATAATAATAATAATAAAATACAATGCTAATAAATAAATAAATAGAATTCAGTGGCTTAAGGCTACTTTCCTAGTGCTACTAAACCAGGGGTCTCCAACCTATTCCACAAAGGGCCGGTGTGGCTGCAGGTTTTTGTTGAAACCAAGCAGCAACACACCAGACTTCAATCAATGAATCAACTGATCTCTGTCTGCAGAGAGTCAATTGGTCAAACTGTGAACTCTTGGTTGGTTGGAACAAAAACCTGCAGCCACACCGGCCCTTTGTGGAATAGGTTGGAGACCCCTGTACTAAACTAATGAAACAGGACATTATGTACAACAGACAGGGCATTGTGACAGATTAAGACAAATACTGTCCTGGCAGAGTATTACAGGACAATACAACAAGACAACACTGGCTGAGTGGTTTTGAGGTAGTTGTTCTGAGGTAGTGCAAAGTTAAATATGGGTAGACAGTTTGCAGCAGGTGTGTGCAGATAACTTGTCCATAGTGTCTGAGGTTTTTTTTTTTTGTGGTGGTGGTGGTGGTGGGGGGGTGTTCAGTAGTCCCGTATAAGGGTCACATGTGGGGTTGTGTGCAGTTTCCATGGTGACCCCATGTGTGTTTACTCATGTCAGAGTCAGAATCAGGGCGGCACAGTCGTGCAGTGGTTAGCACTCGTGTGTCACAGACAGAAGGACCCTGGTTCAATTCCCACACCAGACCTTTCTGTGTGGAGTTTGCATGTTCTCGCTGTGTCTGCATGGGTTTCCTCCCACCATCCAAACACATGCACTGATAGGTTAATTGGTTAATCTAAATTGTCCATAGGTGTAAATGTGAGAGTGATTGTTTGTCTATATATGTTCAGCCCTGACATGAACAGGAGACTCATACAGGGTGTACCCCCCTGTGCCCACTGTCGCTGGATTAGGCCCCCAGTGACCCCCATGACCCTAGTGATGATAAAGTGGATTTAGATTAATCTCTTTATTGTCATTTTACCATCTAAAAAAATAGGTAGTATAACTCTCAAGTTCAGTGGAAATATTTACAGACAACACATATCAGTAAAAAAAAAAAAAGAAATATCATTATTGACATTAAAAATTATATTGCCAAAGTACGATATTTGTAAAACATACAATTTATGGAGGGCAAATGACATGGAAGATGGTTATTGGGGTATAAATAGTGTGAAAAATAAAATAATATTGAGAGATATTGAGATCTCTGATTCTGATATGGTTAAAAAATATGTGGGGTCACCATGGAAACTGCAGATAAACCCACACAGGATCCTTATATGCAGCCCAAATGTGACCCTAAAAGGACCCACATGGACATGAAAAATTCACGAGGCACAATATTAGAGCGGAGGGGGCTCAGTGGATTCTGGTTAGAAGAATGTTTAACCCCTTAACGCCTACTGTCACAAATATGCAACACACCCAAAAATCTATAGTCAAATTAATTATCTCCACTTACTTTAGCATTTGCTTTTTTATATTTACTTATATTAAAATTCAGACTTTAAGGAGTTAATTTTATTAACATTCTTACGGACAATACTGTTTCTTGACTTTATGGGGACCCCATGAGCAAAAGTTCAGTGGTGTTACTTTAAAAGCCTAAAATTTAAATACATTTCAGAACAAGGAAATAAACATCATATTTGCGGTACCTCTATGTTCTTGGAGATACTGCTGTCCACACTGAAAAAAATATCATGTTTTGGTGTAGTAATATTTATGAGGTTAACTGTCCCAATTTTTGTTCTAGAAATGTAAGTAAAGAAGATTTTCTGATAATTATTATCAATTGACAGAGAAAAAAAAAATCACCATCAGCTCCAAATATTGACTTAGAAATATCAGCGGCTTGTATCAGTCATTGGCTAAAGCTGATGTAAAATAGAAAAAAGAAAAAAAATCGGTATAGGCCTTAAAAAAACCATATCATTTGATCACTATTAAAGATTAGGAATGATTATAAACTTCTGTTGGATTTCTACTCATGTGGGTATAGAGGGCAATAAGACAGCAGATAAAGCAGCTGAAAGAACCTTAAAGCTCAAGGAGGATACTATATTGATAATACCATTTGGCAAAGGTGAAGCCAAATCTCGAATTAAAAAAGCAGTGGGGGACATATGTTAGAAGCAATGGGACACAGATGAGAAAACAGCCACTATTATAACATCCAACAGGGGTAACTCACCTACCTCTTACCTAGTAGTTTCAATAGCTCAAAGTTTGATCGGCTTTGTTCCCTGTGCCCACCAGACACAATTTAATCTCATCACACCCCTACTAGGAAGAAGTGATAAAGTGGAAGAGTCCTGCTGAAGGATACGGGACTAACACATAAGTTATATATTCTAATAGATTTTGTATTATGTTGATGATTATGTTACTCATTTAGCATAGTTCTATCTATCTATCTATCTATCTATCTATCTATCTATCTATCTATCTATCTATCTATCTATCTATCTATCTATCTATCTATCTATCTGTCTGTCTGTCTGTCTGTCTGTCTGTCTGTCTGTCTGTCTGTCTGTCTGTCTGTCTGCCTGCCTGCCTGCCTGCCTGCCTGCCTGCCTGCCTGCCTGCCTGCCTGCCTGCCTGCCTGCCTGCCTGCCTGCCTGCCTATCTATCTATCTATCTATCTATCTATCTATCTATCTATCTATCTATCTATCTATCTATCTATCTATCTATCTATCTATCTATCTATCTATCTATCTATCTATCTATCTATCTATCTATCTATCTATCTATCTATCATTTCTCTTGTAGACTCCAGTACAGTAGATGGCAGTATGCATATTTTAATGATGATGGCAATATGCCAATAAAATAGAAGAAGAAGCAAAAGAAGAAAAAGAAGAACAACCATCTTTTGTCTCCAAGCAGGAAATGAGTCAGGCAACTCAAAGAAAAGAAAAAAATGAATTCATAAAAAAATGACAAACAATGTCAAATAAATGTGCATGTTCCATTTAGCAACAGTGTATTATTGAAGTGTTAATTAATAAACCAGTTTTAAACAAAACAAAGTTTGATTGTAATGTAAGTGATTGCAACTCAAAGTAACTGAATATGTGGCTGCTTTTGTGTGGCTGTGGACATGACTATCATTCCTAGATAAAAGTCATTTTTTCCTTGTAATTTTGATTAGCACTTCATGCAAGAAGAGATCCTGTATGTGAATGAGAGAAAAGAAGAATAAAATAAAAAGGAGCTCACTGAAGGACATTCTATTAGCTGATTCCGTGGGAAGTTAACTGAATTTCACATCATATTAATATAATTTGAACACTATTAAAGCATTTAAGCTCCAAATAAAATAAAGTTTTCAATGTCACCAACATAACTCAGAGGAGTGGGATATATTTTCAATGTGAACTCATTTCCTTTTACTTTTAAATTGTGTTGTTTTCATTATCTGTATCACTGCATACACCATGGAAATTATTCACATCAGATGCTGTAATTACGATTAACAATTCTTTACAAGTGTCTGGAGGGTCAAATGTTGTGAGTCACTCAATTATGCTGTTGTGTATTTATTCCATGTGCCACATTAAAGAACTTCCACTGCTCTTGTGATGGATAATAAAGCTTTTTCTTACCCTGATGGGATTATCGCCATCACATCTGTGTAGGTTGAAATGTTGGAAATGCACATAATGACAGGAAGAACCGCCAACCCTATTTGTATATGACCCATCCCACCTCCTGACTGTTTTATCAGTGATTACAAGTCTTACCCAAAGTGCTTCTAATGTATAAAATAAGTTGCACCAGCAAGTGTTCTATTAAATAAGAGTAATCTGCAAAATAAGCACCTTAAAGTACCATCCTGATTAATCATGTGTGCTAATAACTTCCATAACTAAGAGCCATTTCAGAATTAAAGTATGTATCTGTCATGGTTAAATGTGTTATTATTCCCTTCAAGGGTTTATTTGAGGTTTGAGATGAGAATAAACTCACATATATTGAGGTTTTGATACTTCTGAGGAAAATACAAATTCACAGTTTGTGTTTCTTCAGATTTAACAAATGTAATGCCTTGGCAGATATAATAATCATTTGTTGATCTCCCCATTGCCACCATGCCCTGAAATTTTCATCGAAATCAATCTGTAAGTTTTTGAGTTATGTTGTATACAAACAAACAAAAAAACAAACAAACAAACAAACATAACCTCCTCTGTGGAGGTAACAAAGGATACCAGAAGTGGATGGGGAAAACTGGAGACAGGTGATGCTCGTCAGCCACGCCCACTCACACACACCTGTTGGGAAAGAATACAAAAACAATAATATTGTTACAAGCACACTTATTTTATTGAAGAAATTTAGATTATTGTTCAGAATATTCACATATTTGTAAAAGAATTAGCAAATGTGAATATTTTGACTAGTTAATACGTAATATTTTAATAATTTAATACACTTTTTCACACTTAAATAGAAACTTTGGAGAATTATTTATAGATTATGTTGCCATTTTACTGATCTGAGATGAAACTGGGTTTAATTGATTGAAGAAGTTAATAAATTCACGGGTTTAGATAGAGTTTTTTGTTGTCACCGCCATCTTTCACAGAGCAGAAAAGCTGCTACTAATGTAGAACACAAGCAGCGTGAACTGGGAGGAAACATTTACCTGTATCTGACACGTGGTTGGATATGTCTCCCATCAGTCACCTCTGAGATGCTGTCGATTGGCCAAATTAGATGTCAATCAAAATGTTAGCCTGTCAATCTCTCCACGGCATCGCTGGCGGAAAACGTCAATTACTGACGATATCTTCCAGGACAATGGGGGAAAAATCACCAACATTGACCTGAGGTTGGATAAATATTTATACTGTTCCGGCGCCTTTGTGGATGTTACGTTTGTTTTGGACCTCAAGACTTTTCTGGATTATATTCGCTTGACTATTCTGAGGAAAACGCGGCCATAATTTTCGTTGGACTGGATGGATGTTTGATCAGCCGACAGCCTTCAAAAGTAAGAAAAGAAATTTGTCACTTTCTACTTTCCTGGGAAACAACTTTTTCTTATATTGTGTTTCTTTTCAACTTCAGAATGATTTATATATTCAGAAATGTGTTAGCTTTCAGTTGGTGTGCAACAAGTTGTAGTGCAAATGAGGGAGCAGTGTGCACAGATAGACACTAGGGGGTGCTAGAGCACTTGCCTCTTTACACTTTATCAATGAAAGTGCCCTTTGGAAACTTCGTTTTTTTTCAATGATTATGATTATTATTAACACTTTAGTGGGCCCCAATGTTGAAGTGATGTTTTAGAAATTATTACGATTTAAAAACTACTGAAAAAAAATGCCACGAAATGGGCCAGCTCCTCACACACTTCTGACTTCTATCTCTCTACGTGAACTAGCACAACGCAACACAGAAAGCTAAAAAAGACAAACAAAGAAACAAACAAAAATAAATAAATAGAAAAAAAACACGGAAAGCTGCAAAGGAAGTGACCGTATTTACCGACGCACCACCGGAAGCAGAATTACCATACTCTCCTTTAAGGGGCAAACCTGACTTTAAAAAGTCATAATTATGAGATAAAATCAAACATATGAGTTAACAGTCAAAGTTACTGGATAACAAATGAACAATTATGACAAAAGTTGAAATGTAGAGGTATAAAAGCTGTAATTATGAGATACAACATAGATCGTAGGATATGAAATAAATAATTGTGATGAAATGTAGAAGTTGAAAGATAAAAAGTTGTAATTTTGAAATAAGAAATTATGACATAAAAAAGTCACAATTATTAGATTAAAAAAATAAATAAATTTATGCTCTCACAGTCAATGGGAACAATTTTGAGCAGAGATACATAATTAGCACAACATTATACCGAGACTGTGAAGTTGTTGGTGATGAAATGGCTGTAATTCATATCGGCATCTGATATCATGACTGACTTAAATATATGACACTTTTAATTGGTGTGTTATTTGTACGCATTACAAGCTTTACACATTCAAGCCCTTATTGTACCCCTGTCCATGCACTGAGGGCTAGGGTTATGGTTATGTGAAGTGGAGATCTTGGCATCAACATGTGATCCAAGTGACATTGAATAACACGGGAAAAGGTCCAAATGCCATAAGAAGTGACAGGACAGCTTGACTTTGCCCAGTCTGGAGTGTTGTGTTGGTGTCCAGTGGTCTCCTGATGGCCTCCAGCCTCTTCTCTCTTCTGACTGGTTTTATGGGGATGTTGGAAAATTTATGGCCCTTTTTCTTTGACTTACTATTGCTAGAACCCACCACAGCACAGCACATGGAAGACATGCTGTGTACCTTTTGTGTGATCCTATTTCCTTTATTTTTTCCTTTTAGAGCTGAGATTTAAAATAAAAAAAAAAATATTTCAAAGATTGCAATGAACAACTATCAAACATGTACAGTGACTTCCAACAATCTTAACATACAAAGATCTAAATGAATACTTAATCAGTTCTCTTTACAAAGTGTCTATAATTTTAATATTTCATATGTACCATTCATATTCTGCCAAGAATCAGTCTAAACTGGGGGTCATTTTTAACATGGATATGGAATTTACCAAACCATGAGTTATTTTTGATATTGGTAGGATTACTTTGTGATGTCACATGACATTTATGAATAGGCTACTATAATTGATGAAGTGCGATTTGTAAGGAAACTTAATATATTTCTGCAAATGTGTGATTGATACGAACATAAGGTAGATTTTTAGGTGTAATGGGTCCTTTTGTCAGTGCAACACAACATGTTAATAGAACATCAGTTTTTCATCAATTTGTCTTTATTTATTCATTTGAACCTATATTCTGTGGGTAAAGACAGTAAAACATATGCTTTTGAGCTGCGTGGCTGAGCTGTTTTTATTGGGTTCAGATCAAAGAAGAAACTTCCCAGTGATGTTGTGAACTTTCTTTAATTCCCTAATGGGAAAGTTTATTAATGTTTACCTCACAAAAGCCAGGAGAGTTAACTGTACAATACAGAGAAATATTAAAATGACGTGGACAAAATACTGCAATTTCAGCATAATATTCTTTTCATTTAGAGCTTTGTCCAGTAATGGAAACAATGGCGATGATTCTATTTTTATCACTACTTTTCTTTGACCCTGAACATCGATTTTTTTTTTTTTTTTTTTTTTTTTTACCCCCCTCCTTTTTTTTTACCATTTCATGCAAGTGTCAATATATTTTTCCTCAATTCCTGAAGAAACATGTGCTTAAGATAAGGTAAGATATTCCTCTCTTAGTCCCACTCGGGGAAATTTCAAAACCTAATAAAAGCCAATAACAGAAAGTGAAATGGAAAAATGCAATAAGAACATTTTTACATTTGCTGTTTTCCCACATTTTAACTTACTCTAATACTGGTTATTATTCACTTTATGGTGATAATATGAAAACCTAGATCACTCCGAGAACACAGAGCTCTGCGAAGCAGTACAAGATTGCCAAGGTTTGGATCTGGATGTTCATAACTTATTTGTAAACTAGTGCTATGTGTAACGATTTATTTTATTAATTCAAAGAAATCCTCTGTCCCGTTTTTTTGAGATATGGCCATTTCAATACTCGACCACGTATGACGTCACTCTGACCAAATTCCACATGTTAGATCTAATGTTAAATATGAAGCACAAGATATTGTCGAATTTAACAAAATATGTCAATAACCCTGCTTTAAGGTAAAGGTCATAAATTTTGCAAATATACCAATTGCTTGACGTGACGTCATAGAGCCTATTGGTGTTATGTCATCTGATATCCGAAGGTAAGACAAAGTGAACGGTCTCGTTTCTGAGATATCACCACTTATGTGTTTTACTTGTTGACTTTCACTGTGACCTTTGACTTTTATACCTCAAAACCTAATTATTTCTTCCTTTACACATTATCAATCGTCTCTGAAAGTTTCATCAAAATCTGTCCATTACTTTTTCAGTTATCTTGCTGACAAACAAACTAACAAACAGACATAACCATCGTGGAGGTAAAAAATAATTTTTATTTGTTGATTTACACTAAAATATGTCACTACAGGTCAGGTCTATGTGGATTCTAGAACATCATAGTCACAGTATGAGTGTATGGGATGATGCGTAAGTGTGGCTGATATGCAACTAAAACAACAAAACCCATGAATAGACAAGAGAACAACTGTTGAATAGCTGGCCACTGTAGTGACCAGTATGCATGAAAGGGTTAAACTTGAAATTAGGAATACAACATGTGGTCCTTTTAATGATTGTAGGTCTCTGCATAAAGTCAACCTTCTGTATTTTTATGAATTTCTAACAAAAATATATAAGATAAATATGTTTTGTGTAACATACACTGTGCATTATTTAGCTCCACAAGAGTTGCTTTTAGGAGTCGAAACAGTTTAAAGTAAACAAGTAAAAGGTGTATATTTACGGTGTATAATATGCATATGGCCTTGAATAAAGCAGCTGTGTTTTTTTTTTTTTTAAAGCTCTTGGTTCTTTGATTTAACACAACAGACTTCAGTATCACTGAGCACAATGCTACGGAAACAAGATGCACTTATCACAGCCTCAAGTGTATTCAGGTGTTATCCCATGAATAATGTCTGAATCTACATTTTACTTCAATCTGTGTAAAAAAAAAAAAGAACTTAGTAGTACATTCTTCTTATTGTTTTTTTTTTATTATTTTGGGTTCAAATTATGATGTCAGGCACACAGCTGCTTCCATCAGGTCATCACAGGTCATGAAAACTGAAAAGTTATGAGTTAGGTAGAACAGTGACTCATGTCACACAAAGAGACAGACACACACTCACCACTTTACTGAACAACCTTATAAATACTGTCAAGGCCTGTGTGATACATGGAACATACTGTCAAGATCTATGATATGGCTTCCAATAAATAAATAAATAAATAAATAAATATTGAATAGTGAATAATACTTCCTGAATTGGAGAGTAGTTTCCTGTGCTTGTTTTATTTTTTCCTGTCTTATGATGATGTTTTACACATGATCTACATCTCCTGATTTTAAAATAAGTCAAAATACTTGAAATAATGCTCTTTGGTTTTTACCCAAGATTTTTTTTTTCTCTCAATTTTCTTGTCTTTCACTAACTGGTGTTGTGGCTCAAATCACCTAAAATGAGACCAAGCAGAGTTTAATCTCACAAAACCAGCTCCAACACTGAAGTAATAGGGTTTTGTCAGGTGTATCAATCAATACTAAGGCTGTAACAGTATATGTATTGGTAGTGAACCATTGCAGTCAGATGTTTGGTTCAGTACAGCCCTATAGTGAATGAATACAGTCAGTTTGTACCTATGTGTTTTTGCATCCCACTGCATGTGCCACTATGGCTCTTTAATATTCACCAGGACACCTACGTGATTGGAGTAGTGAAGGGAAGACACTTTAATATTTATGAGACTCAGCAGAATGACACCTTTAAGATGTTGGAAAGAGCTTTTTTTTTTACTGTTTAAAAGGAATTAATTATTTTTAATTTCAACATTTGGTTAATCATTTAAGAATATATCATTTAACTTACTGGTACCAAATAGCACTTTGAATTATTTACTATTTCCATTTGTATATTGACATTTTTTGGTTTAATAAATACTGTGCTGAGGAAGAAAATAATTTAGCATTTTGTTTCCATACTGTACCGAAAATGAACCGAACCGTGACTTCAAAGCTGAGGTGTGTACCGAACCGTGATTTTTGTTTACCATTACACCCCTAATCAATACATTTACATGCATTGCACTTAAAGAAATTTGAATTACTGCCTTAGTCCAGCTAATATCAAAGTTTTAAAAGCCATATATATATATATATATATATATATATATATATACACACACACACCATAGTTGGGTAACAGATACTATAATTTGACTATTTGTGCCAGATAATGTAGTTTTGACTCAAGCTTTTGACTCACCATGTGCAAACCACACTTGGCCGGACTGGCCTGGACACCCCTCCTTCTGGAAGTGACCACAGTCATGGCTAGAGTCTGACCGATTATAGCCTATTATCAATTAATCGGCACTGGCCAATATGTATCACAGAGTTAAAGAAATGGTAAAGTGTTAGTTTGTTACTTGGCCCGTGACCCCCCCCCCCCCCAAAAGAAAACAAAAACCCAAAAACAAACAAACGAAGCATGGGTGCATGCACACACCCACTAATTGCACCTCTGAAGACATATTTGGTGTGAATTCACTTCAGGACTACTTTGCAGACTAAATTGGTCTGTAACTGCGGTTCTTTGCAGCATGAAAAAAAATGTTTCAGACTTTCTCGCCAATCACTGAAAGGCTATTATTGACACAAACGGGGGGGGGGGGGGAGAAGAGGGGTGTCATTAAATATGAGCTAAATTGGGTACACAACTAAGACCCAGTGTACCCAGAAATGCTTTCAGGTAAAAACGACCAAATATTTAATAAGCTGCGCCTTTTGTTTAGGTGGTCAGTGTGTTTTTGGGTGGTGAAAATGCAGAAAAGTCAAATCTTAGAAACGCTCCTCTCTCTCTCAGGGGTTGAAATTACAAAAGTGCATTTTGTCATCACATACTTTACATCACAGTCAGCCCTCCCAGTCCATGTTATCTTGTGCTTTTGTGACTTTATAATCTAACATGGTGTTAAGCAGTAACTCCACCTCCTCATTCAGCCAGACAAAATTGCCAGTTATTGTGCATTTCTACATCATGTTCTGGTTCCTGTTTTGTGATTTACATTTTGCATGAGGAGAAAACAGAACAGAAACAGAACATGTCTACACAGGTGCTTGGTGTCTTTGTCTTGCCACCCGCTACATCGATATACACTTTTGCTTGTTCGTCTATATGCAGATTTCCCCACCAAAATGCACGCCTAAACACAGAATTAAAAGTGAGGACATAATGCCACTTTTCCATCTTTGGTTGAGATGGTTATCGTCTAAACATAGCCTAAAGCGCAGAAGGAGAAACAGCACATATACATGTCGAGGTAGGATTTATTGATCTGATCCAGTGTGAAAACAAACATACCAGGCTGTATGTATATTATGAGACAAGAATATGAACCAAGGTACAGAGTTTCATCTGTGAAAACATCAAGGATTGGCTGTGGCTCAGTTTAAAATGAACATTACAAAGATTTTTTTGGTCTCCAACCATCTGCATAATATTATGAACAGATAGAGGGAGTCCAGGGAAATCTCAGCAGGTAAAAGCCAAAGGCAGAATTGCGCACGACCTTGGAGCCCTGAGGCATCCTTCAGAGTACAGATACCTGTTTACTCTATTTAACACCCACCTCTGCTCATATTCACATCTCAATGATGATGTTTTTAGACAGAAAACAGCCACAATAAAGCCATAAATCACTTCTGTTTTCTATACAGTTTGTGTTAATAGACAAGGTTGCCACTAGACAAGGTCAGAACTGTAAGTCTGAACGGTGGCAACAGAAATAATAACATCTCATTATAACTTCATAACATCACAAACCGTATAGTCAAACTCACCTGTGTGGAAGAAAACACTGACATTTCATCATTGAACTCCATTCTTTGCTTTAGGGCTGAAACAGTGGACTGTACTTTTATCATTTCTCTTCCTCGACTAAAAGGTTTTTCTTAATCGTTTTGATTCTCAAACCAAGACATTGGCATCTTTGACAGCTCTGCTTTCTAAACACTAATGGTACTTTTACTTTTTAAAAAATAATAATATAGCTTCAAGAGAAATGTAACAAGATGGAAGATTAATGTCTTTAGATAATCCTGTGGGTTACAGTGTTTTTGGTGTAACACATTCATTCTGTTATGTTAATGAAGTTTTAAGTGTGACTTTGTACTCCCTCTAGTGGTCACATAATCCCCCTGGTCTATTGTTGATCCCAAGGAATCATCAGGGTCTGTCTGTTTAACTTTGTGAATCAGAGATTCGTGAAGTTATGTTGTTTGTCTGTTTGTGTGTGTGCACATTTGTTTTGTTCGCACTCTAGCGTCGCCAAGTCTTGACAGATCGTTCTCAAATTTGGCAGATACAAGGAGATTAGTACAAGGATGAAATAGACTCAATTTCATCTGAATCGCCTCAGTACTTCCTGTTTGACGCCATATTGAATTATCGCATCAAGGTCACAGCAGAGATTTGGCGTTTTCAACATGTATTGGTGATTTAACCTGTTAATGCGTGATATAATGATGTATTTGTGATTGGACAAGATCACAGATTTCATATGATTCGTGAAGTTACCATGCTCTGTGTGGCATTTTCATTTGTTTCTTTGTTAGCTAGCAACATAACTCAAAAGGTTGTGGATGGATTTGGCTGAGAAATTCAGAAAATACTGATATAGGAACAAGGAACAAAAACAAATGATTACATTTCGGTGGTAATTGGTGGAGGTATGGGGGATGGGTGTCTGAAAAAGTCTTAAAAAGTTGTGGACAGATTTGGCTAAAAATTTCAGGAAATGTTGATACTGGGACAAGGAACAAGTGATAGAAGTTTGGTGGTGATCAATGAGGGGGGTGGATGACTGATCTGCCTTGGCGGAGTCTGCGCTCTTAGAGTGCTTTTCTAGTTCGACATACATTTAAATCGGTATAAATGGCAGAACGTCATTGCTCTCGACTCACCCTGATGATGATTTCTAATACTGTAAAGTGGAAATTGTACATGTAGCCTCTTCAATATTTAATGATGGTAGATTTCTTTAAAGACATCCTTCTGTATTTTGGTGAATTTGAATGGAAGTCTTAACAATATGGTACGATGAATATCTCAAGATTTTTTCATAGAATATTTTTTTCATACTGTATTTAACCCATTAAGAAAACACGCATCACTGACCAAAGCTACTGATGTAAACTGTTTAATAGGCCACATATTGATCCACTAATCCTATCAATACATGGAAATGATTGGTGTAAAATACAGTTTGTCATCTTTACATGGTCATCAGATGTAACCCAATTGGACGTTCAGAGGCTCCATAGTTACCATAGAAACACACTCATCTGCATTGATTCACCAGTAAAAGCCATGGAGCTGGATCAATGGCAGTGGGTGGAGACACCTGGCTTATGTTCAGTTAATGATATATTTGACTTAAAAAAAAAAAGGTCACATTTCCTTCAGTTTTCTCAGTTTCTGCTGTAATAACCCTCACCTTTAATCTGAGATTTTGTGAACATCTACACGATCAATAAATTACATACAAGAAAATACCTGATTTACTTTAATAAAATACAAAATATAGAGGATAATATAGAAATGAATGTTGATGAATCACTTAAGAAAGATTAGATATAGAGAAAATGTAATTTAAGAACTGACATAAAAATTAGGACTCACAACTGCACATATGTACATCATAGTTTAGCGTGTTTCCTCATTCAAAATGTGTTAAGAGGGGATAAATCTGGATCTCACACGGAGCCCGGCATGTTCGCGATAATTGGAAGAGATGTCCGAGGCCACGTCGGAGTCACCCTCCTCATCCCGCTGCCAGGAATGTCGACAGTTGTCCCTTGGGAAATGTGGTTCTTCTCTTAATCAAGGGTGTAGTCCACCATGACCTCAGCAGAATGAGATCAGTGGCACCGTCGAGTACGCATAAGCCTCAGTCATCATTTTGTCAGACACGGTGACACAGCGAAGCAGGGGGTAGTGCGTTACCCAGAGGTGCAGCCCCAGACGAAGCCTCACAGCATCAAACAGCAGGAATAAAAGGCTATTAAAATGCTGGTTAAATCAGAATTTTAGCTGTCCCCTCACTTGTTTCATCCCACTTTGGCTTGTGTCTTTATGAATCATCTGTACCCTTAGGTGCTCCTGAGAGTATAACAGAATCAAAGGGTGTCGAAGAAGAGAAATAATACCCACCCACCCGCCGAGGTAATGCCCTCAGAGAAGCAGAGGTTTTAACAAAATTTGAATAAGGAGATGTAGTAGCATGAGTGGGTGTGATTCCATCTGTGTGTGTGTGTGTGTGTGTGCGTGTCCTTGCAAATACATGTGTGTAGTTTTTTTTCCAGTGAGTGTTTGTGCTGCCATCCACGGGGTCTTTTTGCTACTTATGTTACCACATCACATAGCAAGTCGTACCTTTTTTTTTTTTTTGTTTCTCCTCTTCACTTTCCAACCTCTCTAGACCTCTTAGAGCTCTTGACACCAGCATGTGGCTCGGGACATCTGCATTTCAACAGATGGAGCTTCATCATAACAAAACACAGCTGTGTACTAAACACTGAAAAGTGCATTGTCACATCTGACCGAGCTGGCAGAAGGTGCTGCTACAAAGGCAGCAGGAACACACACCGTGCTTTGTTAAAAGAATGGCAAATGCTTACATAAGTGTTTTCTGCTGCTGTGTACTCAGTCAGATGGCATGGGGGGGGGGGTTTGTATGTGTGTGTATTCGTTTCTTCTTATCTTTGAGCTAAAATTGACAGATGAACGGTAATCTAGGATTGTGACGGGCAGCTTGCTCAAGAGCAATAAAACAGGGAGGACCAGCTGTTGTCGGCAGGATGGCTGTAAATGACAGTTTTAGGTAAAACACAAAAGTTTTCCAAGGAATTTGAATAATAATGAATGAATTATGACCAGAAAGTTTCTATTATGGAAGATACGTCATTCCAAATATGTAAAAGTACTTTACTCCAAAGTGAAGCCAATGAAGAAATAAATCCCTTTGAAATGTGACAGCCCTTTGAGACCTGTTACTTCATCAGCACTCATCGATGTCACTATAAACAGATGTGGCAACTTTTTTGTTTTTGCTGTTCCGCAGGTGTAACCGTGTCTGTTCCATGAGCTTTGGCTGATTTTGCAGCAGTCAACTGCAAACTGCTGACATGTGATGTGTAACATATTGGAATAGTATTAAATGGTTGATCAAACAATTAAAGCTGTCATGGATATTTCATTAATATTACAGTGTTCTCCATTGTTATTGAGTACATTGTGCGTTGGTTTTTAAAAAAAGGCCCGGATTGGTTTCTTTCAACCTGTTTTTTCATGGTAGAAAAATTACTTTAGGTCAAACAGTTTACCAGTACTTCCTCATAGATGTCCATGGCGTGGTCACGAGGTGTCTCTGATTGGCTCAGAATGCATGAGGGAACACTCCCCCCTCCCCTCTCGCTGTGTATGTACCCAAGTAGCATCCATCTAGGTTTCATGCCATTGCTTGTTCTGAAAACACGAAGGGAAAAAACAAGGCTTTATTTCCACAGAGAGCACATGAACCAGTTTGATCCGCCATTTTTTTCCAGTTTTTGCAGCAGCTACTGTGGCTCTGTCTTCTCTTGTAGATGCTAATGCTAATGCTACTTCAGATTCGCTGCCGGTGACGGGTTTAACCCTACGTGGGTGACGCTAAAGTCTCTCTGATGTCAGATGGGCCGTCTTTTTCTGCGTCCCTCGTTGTTTTCTGTGAATGCGGTATGCAGCCAGTGGAGGTGACAAACCACTTTCAAAGGCAGCATGTGTTGGTTAGCCGGGGTGACCCACCAGATTTGAAAAGGAGCATGGAAAAGTGGTTCTCAGCGGCACCTTTCAGGTGTTTATGAAGAAAATGTGTACTGTTATCAAACTTTTATCTTGTTTAGCCCTTCATCTCAGAGTCACTGAGAATTGGTGCACCCTTACCCCTTCATGTGAACACAGAAAATGAAGGTGTTGGCGTAAGGGGGAGGGGCCAAGGGGTGAATTGGGAGATTTAGCATCAGGTTCCAAAGTTTTCGATTTTTCTACTCATTTCTAAACAGTCATCCTTATATTTTTTTTAAAGTTCACCAGGACTTGTTTTGTTCTAGAATTTCCTGAGATACTCAGAAAAAAATCTACAGCTGTTAATATCATTCAATGTGATGACTCTTCCATATGTGTCATATGTCAGTGAATGTAGACTGTAGATACTAATGTGTCACATAGACTGTGTCTTCTTATGCATTTAATTTGAAAATGTTAAAATCAACTAACATTAGACTTAAACCAGCAGGACTTATTGAACTAATTCTAGATAGTTTTACTGTCAGTGTCTTAGTTTTTTTTAAGCATTAATTCGTCCATGGCCCCGAGCAAAAACCTTTCAACCATGTGAAAATGCCGTCAGTTATAGCTTCGTAAAGCCAGCGTCCTGACAACCAAGTGTTTAACTACCATCATAGATCCTCTGTTTATTCTTATGTACACTTTTAGCTGCAAACACACAGTGTTTTGTAATAAAAATGACAGAGCTTAGGTTTATGTGTAGAGGAGGTGGGTAAATCATTCTTTGAAGGCACAGCCCTTTTAATGGGTTTTAAGGCCTTCACAGGCTTTTACCAGTTACACGGCCACTTTAGGGCAGATTAAAAAGCTGTTAACATTGACACCTTTTTATGTCAAATGGTTTCAGCTACACACGACACACACCCTATTGATGCTGAGTTTAAATTATGTCCATGGAGTAATGATGCTGCAGAATGTTACTGAGAAAGTTAATAGTCTACAAAGTTGATACTATCCCAAATTAAATGAATGTGGTCAACAAAGGCAAATAAAAACTCATTTAACAGTTTAGGCTTTGCTCCACAGGTACAGAAACGCCAACAATTGCATACTCTGCATATATTATTATTATTATTATTATTACTGTACATACTCTGCATACAATAATACATGTATAAATCACATCACTGATAGTTACTACATACAAGCTCCAGAAAGCCTGGGTACAATGGACTACTGCTCTAAAAAATTCAGTCAATAATTCCTTCCCAGAAGTCAGTTGGTGTGTTTTGTAAATGTAAATGGTTTTGTAAATTATTCCTCCATTACCAAGACTCCATGGCTCATAGAAGGTATAGAAGTGTCGTGCTCTGTAGGCTTAGACAGATGCCCACCATATGCTCTCTGACAAAGTGTCGGTATGTTAACAGTTGTGGATGACAATATATACACTGAATATCTGACTGTACTTATGGTTCTGTGTGTGGACATGGACATGCATGAGTTCCTATTTGATACCACCAAGTCATGGTTCATGTTAAACAATATGCCGACCATTTGCACACGTAGGGTAATACAAAAAATATCTTTTAACAATTAATTAGCCACATCAGCTGAACTGATCCAGTATTGTAATAATCACTGTAATATATGAGCAGGCAGTTCTATAGACTCATATTATTCACTGTAAGGTAACACAAAGTTACATTATCAGTAATATTATGGCCTGTTTAATGCATATTTGTACACAGTTTAATTTATTTAAGGGGTACAATTTAATTAATGACTCAAAAAACACTGCAGTGCAAGTTTTACATAAATGCAACATGAAGTCAAGTACTAACAAACTTTATTAACCTGACATTAAGACTTCAAATTATTAAACAATCAGCAAACACCTCTGAAAACACACATGCACACTTCAAGACATTATTCTCCTTTGATTGTCACTTTACACCCCACTGATTTATGCCTTAAATTGGAATAATAGGGCAATTAATGACTTACAGCATAGGATATATTTATTGTCATTATACAAAAGTACAACGAAATTGGATCATGCCATTGTCATCAGGTGTCATCATTAAAAAAGTGTGTGTGTGTGTGTGTGTGTATATATATATATATATATATACACACATATGTGTGTACACACAGAGTAATAAGAGTAAGGTATGAAAATATAAAAGTAATAAATAGAAATAAAAAGAACACAGTCTAACATATGGCATTCACATAGTGGTCCTTCAACAGCAGTTCACTCTATTTACATTCAACATTGCACTGAAGTATATTGCACATGATTATTATTTCACAATATTAATATTGAACCAGTATTAATATTGCATTCCAAGTGTTATTTTTGCTTCAGAGCACAGCTTGTGTCTCATATAACACTTATCAAATGCGTAAACATTAAAATTAAAAAAAAAAAATCTGCAAATATTCAACTGTATTGAAGGACATACACAGATAATTAACTCAAAATGATCATCTTAAAGATGCTAAATTGCTCATGGGATTAGCTTTATATATACCTACAGTATATAGTAAGAATATTAACACTGAATAAATAAGGCTGTGTTTCAGGTAACACAGAGTGAGCATTTTTTTGGACGACATATACTTGTTATATCTTATTGTATATTTATCATAATTAGGCCTTCAGTGTTGTATTTTTAAGGTTTTTCTAGTCTTGTCTCTTGTTTATATTTGTCTCTCCTTGCATCCTCCAAAACACAATCTCACCATTTTATAAGCGTTTAACGGTGCCGGAGATGTCAGGGGAGCATCACTGCTCTGCCGAACAACGCCTAGTTTGTCTCATTGTAATTCCTCACCACCGACAGTACTGCCGAGTTCACAGCGAACTGTCAACCAGATTAATGAATTAGTTCACTGGCCACACACACATATACACACTTGCACAAAAACACAAACCCGTCTCTTGTCTTAAGCTTTGACTTTGTGGCGAGCTACTTTCAGTTTTGTTTAAAAGCATTTAAATTCACATGCAGGAGTTTCTGGTCTCGTCTCTGCATCGACCCGCAGAGGGAAACAGCAGGACGGTTGGTGAGCTGCAGTGTCACTTTGTATAAGGCTTCATCCATTTCATGCAGATGGGCTCAGATTCTGTGTATGGTGTGCGCTGTCACTGGCAAATTGTCAGACAATATTGCCTGTTACGTGCAACTCTGCAATACTCTGCAACCTGTTGCACTTGGCTTAAAAATGTCACACTCAAAGGAATAAATTCTGATACAACCTACAGCAGGGGGGCGCTCAATGCTGGTCGTTTATTCGTTTTTCAAAATAAAACCAAAAATAAGAAGATCAAACAACAAGTCATTTCTTCATTATTTGTGTCTAAAACCAAAATTAAAAAAACAGATGATGTGGATTTTCAGCTTTTATTTTGTGTTTGAATTAATGATGTTAAAAAAACAAAACAAAAAAAACAGATTACGGTTGTTTTACATTTTTATCCAATTTTGACCTGAAGGAAATTGAGTAAACCGGAAATGACGCAGTGACAAAAATAGCAAGATAACTCAAAAACTTATGGACGGATTTTGATGAAATTTTCAGTGTAGCTTGGTAATGGGGAGATCTAGAAATGATTAGATTTTGGTGGTGATTCACGAGGGTGGGGTGGTGTGGGGGGTATGGGGGTGTTCTACCTTGGCGGAGGTCTGGGCTCTCAGAGTGCTTTTCTAGTTCTATAAATGTAATGAGTATAAAGTAACCCCCAACCCATACCCCCCCCCCAGGATCACCACCAAAATCAGATCATTTCCAGATATTTTATGTTAGATTTCGTCGACTAAAATGTTAAGACTTTTGGTCAACTGAAACTATACTAACACTAAAATGATTTAATGTCTAAATTGTGACTAAAACTAAAATTGCATTTTCGTAAAGAGAATGTAAAAAAACTTAATTTTCTGACTAAATTAACACTGGACGATTCTTTATGGACACAATCTTGACTCAGTTTAGCTTCACTTCATTATGAGTATTTTTACACGTATGTTCATTCGATCAGTTGTCTTCAGTCCTGGTCCTGATGGTCTTGCTGTCCTGCATGTTTTAGATGTCACCCTGCTCCAACACACCTGATTCAAATGATCAGCTCATCAGCAAGCTCTGCTGATGTGCTCTTGAGCAAGGCACTAAAGTGGCATTTTTTTTATTTTGTGATTTTTGAATCTTAACAGTTAATATAATAAAGGTATTTGCCTTGGGGCGTCACGGCGGTGCAGTGGTTAGCACTCGTGCCTCACAGCAAGAAGGACCCTGGTTCAAATCCCACACCAGACCTTTCTGAAACTGATAGGTTAATTGGTTAATCTAAATTACTCATAGGTGTGAATGTGAGAATGATTGTTTGTCTATATATATTCAGCCCTGACATGAACTGGCGTCTTATACAGGGTGTACCCCGCCTTCACCCATTGTACCTGGATTAGACCCCCAGTGACCCCTGCGATCCTAGTGTGGATAAAGTGGATTCAGTTGACGAGTATTTGCCTTGATGTATCTCTGGTTTTTGTTCTGCTTTGATTTGATTTGATTTGAATGATTTATTTCGAACATGTGCAAAGTGCAACAATAATCAATACAATAATAATCAATACAACAATAATAATAATAATAATAATAATAATGACATGTCCGAAAAGGAGTAGGATGAAGCATAAGCTTATTTAATCCTACCCCTTCTTCACTTCCCCAATAACCTGAATTCATCTTATAGCAATATAGTGCATAGTACAAAAATGATGATAATAATAAAAATAATAACAATAATAACAATACCAATAATAAATAACTGAAGTACTAAATATATACAAAAAAAAGGACCGCTATTTTAACAGAATAGTCTTTTAATAATACCATAGCTGTTAATTCATGTTGAATGAATTGGTGAAATCTCATGTGTATTACACATTAAAACATTACAATAAACACATTGAGTTTTATATAATTTTTAATGAAATGAAAAAAACTGGTTGTCACATTTTAGTCGACTAAAATTATTTTAGATTTTGTTGAGTAAAATGAAACTAGACGAACAGTAAAATGATTTAGATGACTAAATTGTGACTAAAAGTAAAATTCCATTTTCGTCAAGAGGCTAAAACAACATTCTGACAAAATTAACTGTGAGCGATTCTTTATGGACAGAATCCTGACGCAGTTTATAGCTTCACTTCGTTAGGCCTATTGATTGTGCTTGCAGTTCGATCTGATTCTGCTCTTTGACCTCAAATTTTACCCCCCTCACCAAATTTTGCACACATTCAGAAGTGTGAAAAACTGCACACAATGTAAAACTTCTGATGATAATTTTAGTTTCTCCAACATTTGACACTAGAATACTATATATAAACACTATCAAGTGTTGGAAATTGAATATTTTCTTTTTTTTTTCTTTTTTAATAAATGATCTCATTATGTCTCACAGTTTTTAAAATGTGCTAGCTCTCCTTTTCTAAATGCAGGCAGATTGAAATTAACACATTTAAGAGTCTAACACATTTAGCTGAAGATTTGACAATTTGTGGTCTTTTTTTGAGGGACTGACTCTAAACTTAACTCCTGATAACCAAATTGCCATCTGTTCAAGCTTGTTTAAAAATAAGGAAAGGTTGTGTTTTATTTCTGCTGTAGAATTTTTAAAGTTCTCATTAGCATGTTTATGCTTGTGTGTTTTCTCCAGATTATTGTGATTGAGAAAATGCAAGGTCATATACAAGATTAAATCTACATTTAATTCTCTCTACAGGTCGGGCTTTGGTTCACCAGTCTTATAGTGTTCAATTAAAGTGATACCACGTTATAGTCTATGATTAAGTTGGATATTTATCCTCTCGGCTACTTGTAGACAAATTAAAAAAAAAAAAAAAATCATATATTCAACGCCATGTGGTTCTAAGTCTACATGGTACTTTAACTTATAAATTGAAAGGTTCATGTACACATTTGCTATTATTTTTTTGTTTGTTTTGTGCTTGTTGAACTCTATTTATTTCTGTGTAAACACACTCAAACCTGTTCTTCAGTTCTCCACCCTGCTTATTTACAGTGTGAACATTAAACTTCGCACTACACTTTTATTCTTCAGTCCTTCCATGACGGTACGGGCTCATGTCCTGCTGTCCAGTAGTTGTAGGAACCACATATTCACAATCATTTTTCAGTGATCCATGACCAGGAACCGGATATTAATACAGAAATGAACTGAATATAGTTAAATCTTTAATCAATATTAACACAAAATGCAGGTTTTATGACTATTAGAGATTCAATAACTTTAGTATTATATAGGTACTGAGCAATAAAAGCATTACTTTGTGAGTTCCCATTGCATAGCCAATGTAAACAATTAAACTAATCTAAAAAGAAGCAATGAAAAACACAAACTGTACAATTAAAATAAGTAAAACCCAAACTAAAACAAGATACAGTAAATAAACTGCACAATTAAAATCACTTAAACTAAAAACAAAATAATGGAAATAAACTGTACAATTAAAAATATTTACTCTAAACTAAACTAAAACAAAATTAAGGAAATAAATTGTACAGTAAGCAAAGAAAAATAAATAGGAAAAACAAAATTAAATGAGTACTCTATGCAAAGATTTCACTAAAGCACAGAAAATCATCAAAACATCAATCAACATTTTTTTATTTATTTTTGCACTCAAAGAGTAAGTATATCATGCAAACAAAGAAAGATTGATATTGCAGTATATAAAATAATGGTAAGATATTGGTGGCAGATGTTATTACCTCAGCCAGGGAGGTATTAAATTCGGGTCTGTCTGTCTGTCTGTCTGTCTGTCAGCAGGATTATGCAAAAAGTTCTGAACCGATTTTGACGAAACTTTCAGGAATGATAGATAATTGGTCAAGGATGAACCAATTAGATTTTGAGCAATGAAGGTCAAAGGTCAAGGTCACACTAAAGGTCAACATCTAAAACACATAAGTAGTAATAGTAATAGAATCTGGCGGTTTTTTTTTTGAAATTTCATCATCTCATCTTCAGACATCAGATGGTTCAACACCTATGGCTCCATCACGTCATGTGTGAATGAAAAATCAAGCCTTGGCAGAGGTCTGCTCTGTCCGACTGCCTTGTTTTAAAGTTGTCATTCCATGGTTATTTCATTAGTATTGCTGTGTTCTCCATTGTTATTGAATTCATTGTGCATTTGTTTCCAGCTGTTTTTGCACAGTAGAAAAATGACAACAACAGTTTACGGGTACTTCCGCACACATGTTCATGATGCGGTGATGAGGCGTCTCTCATTGGCTCAGAATGCGTGAAGGAACACTCCCCCCTCCCCTCTGGCTCTCTCTGTGTGTTTACCTTTACCAGAGTAGCATCCAGCTAGGTTTAGTGCCATTGCTTGTTCTGAAAATGTGCAGGGAAAAGATAAGGTTTAATCTGCCATTTTTTTTTTTTCAAGTTTGTGCAGCAGCTAGTGTGGCGCGGTCTTCCCTCTTAGATGCTAATGCTAATGCGACTTCAGATTCGCTGAAGTGTGGGACTGTTTTAACCCCACGTGGGTGACGCTAAAGTCCATCCGACGTCAGACAGACTGGCTTTTTCTGGATCCCTCGTTCCTCTTGTTGTTTTCTGTGAATGTGGTATGCAGCCAGTGGAGGTGATAAACCACTTTCAAAGGCAGCATGTGTTGGTAACTCACGGTGACTCATCAGATTCCAAAAAGGAGCGTGGAAATGTGGTTTTCAAGGAAATGACACTTTTAAGTTTATTTCAGCCCAAAAAAAAAAAGTATATTTAAACAGCAACACAGACTCCAAATCAAACTTGAGCATGGACAAATCTTATATATTGAAGTTTGAGGTTTTCTGTTGGTGACTGAAAAGAAAATGTAGATGTTTTAACAGAGACGACCTATTTATGCAGCATAAACTCTACATATTACAAACCAAGTTACAAAGTGTGTCACAAACACAACAAAACAACAACAATAAATCAACATACTGTAATTAGAAACTTATATGAAATTTCAGACATGTTAACACTTCGAAAAGAAATGTTTTTTTTTTTTTTTAAAGACATAAGAAAACCATTCATTTGGTCTGAGCTAAAACATCTGTATGTGTAAAACACTGTAATTAAGTCCCGTCTTCTCCATGTTGGTTCAAGACAGGAAATTACTGTGCTCTGTAACGGTGCATATATTTAGTTGAACAAACATGTATGAGATAAAAATACATTAGCACTAACACATTTGCCTAATCACCCTTTTACATTGACATATCAATGGGATTTCATTAAATTAAAATCTCCAAGCACATTCTTGAAGACCGAGAACTATTTTTGTCTTGTCATTCCAAATGAGTTTTTTTCTCTACAGTTAACATTTCATAAGTGATTTATCACCATTTATTATGACGTTATTTCCTGCGTTTTCCCTTTTCGCTGAAAATCAGGTGTTCTCTTGAGTTAAATTTATTGATTATGTACGTGTTCATTAAAGCTCAAAGTCATTTGAAAGGCTATTGTGTTGGAAGAGAGAAAAGTGATTTATTATTCATTTCAAAATGTGTCTTTATTGCCTCTACATTAAATGTTTCACAATAGAAATATCATTTATTATAATATTATCCTCTGTATCTTGTGTTATTCCATGTAAATCATGTATTTCCCCTATATTTAATTTATGGATCATATAGATCTTCATTAAAGCTCAGAGTAAATTCAAATGTTGTTGTTTCAAAACATAGAAAAGTGGAAAAAAAAAGACTTTTTCAGTTAAGTATATCATTATATCATCCACTGTCGTGTATCGGTCTCCTTACTGTACACCTTACTGGTGAGTCAATGTTATAGAAGATGACGGTGTTTCCACATTCACTTCGGAGCCTCTAAACGTCCTTATATGATGACTATGAAAAGATGACAAACTGTATTTTACACCAATTATTTACATTAATTGACAGAATTAATGGATCAGAAGGTATTACACATTTTCGATCAGTAGATGCTTTTGGTCTGTTTTAGTTTTTTGGGTTAAATGCAATTTTTTAGGTCGTTTTCATGCCATCTAATTGCACTAAAATCTTAAATTTTTTCCTCTTGTGTATATGATCTTAATAAAAAAACACTGTTGCTTTGACAGCAATAATGGCAAATCACAGTCTTGAATCTGTGAGACGTGTGGGTGGACATAACATCCTCATGTTTGAGACGACTGTGACTCCAAGCTGTATCACACAGACTGACTCCATCAGGGCATCTCCTATGGCCCCATATCAAGCGGTACATTGTTCAGAGTTGAAGATCATCATGCAGTCTCTAGAACTGACAAAAAACAAAAAAAAACAAAACACTGACAATGCTCTAAAGCAGGGGTGTTAAACATGCGGCCCGGGGGCCAAATCCAGCCCCTGAAATGGTCCAGTCCGGCCCCTTGGATACATTTGTGAAATACAAAAATGATAGTAAATATATTGATGATTTTATTTCAGGTTCCACATAAATCAAAATGGGTTGGATCAGTAAAATACTGTTGTAATAACCTATAAATACATCTCTTCATTTTGCTCTTTATTAATTTAAACATTTGATTGTATTTACAATAAAACAAACAAACACAAAAACATGAATAACCTGAACAAATCTAAACTTTTCTAAGTGTCTAAAGTGTCAGTTTAACAATGTTCTGCTTGTTGTTCTTATTTTTTTTGTCTTTTATTGAAAGGATAAACCCCTTGAGATGTCACATCTCATTTTCGTATCTACAAATACACAAAACATTAAATGTTTTGTGTATTTATAGATCCACTAATACATAATCTGTATTTTCTAAATGGTAAAGTGAGACATAATTTTGTTTTCTGTAGAAGTGTCAGTTTATTCATGTTATTCACATTCTTTTGAAGGACAATTGGTAAATGTGAACATTTTCGTAACTTAAATTAACAGTTTTTTTTTTTGCTCTAAAACATGGAGGGAAATTTGGAGTTGACATTATTTATATATTACATTATTACTTCCGCCAAGGAAGTTATGTTTTTGCCGACGTTTATCTGTTTGTCTGTCTGTGTTCAAGATAGCTCGAAAACTTATGGACGGATTTTGATGAAATTTTCAGGATATTTTGGAAATGTGAACAGGAAGAAGTGATTTAATTTTGGTGGTGATGCGGGGGTGGATGGCGGGTGTCTAGCTTGGCGGAGGTCTGCGCTCTCAGAGTGCTTTTCTTGTTATTTTAGTGGTCATGGCCCAATTCAGATCAAATTTGGTTTAATTTTGCCCTTGAACTAAAACGACTGATCTAAAGAGACACCCGGGAAGACACCAGGTTAGTACATCCTTATATATAATTTGTATCCAGGTCGTATAAAGGCTCAAACCTCAAAAAAAAAAAAAAAAGTCTTACAATCCATCCGAATGTGAACCAGAAGCTGTAAACCTCCGCTCTGCTCTTGACAGCTGACATCAGGGTCCGTCCCCTGACAAAACCCAGACGGTGGTGAGATGTTCTTCTGCCACACTGACTGACGGAGCTGCATCTTTATAAAAACCAGAAACAACCCACCCTGGAATCTTCATCTTACAGCGTCTCTCGTGTTGTAGTGTAGGTGGTGTGCATAAGCAGCAGAACAGAAATGACAGCCAGTAGTTTTCACACTGTTAAATTCAGTCAGCAGCTGCGACAAAATGTATTGTTGAGAAAAGCCGGAGCAGCAGCCGGCGGCAAGTCGACAGTAAATGGATTCTTTGATTAAAATGCTGCACGTTTGACGCTATATTCTAAAACACTCACCACAGAAAAAAAAAAAATCACCAAAAAATCTACAGTTTAAATACAAGTAAATTTTCGATAGTTTAGTTATTTATATGTTTTGGTTTTTTTTTGCTTTCCTTCGTTCGGCCTTATCTTATCTCATTTTCCTGAGTGACATTTATAAATGTCCAGAAAAAAGGACAGGAGGGGTTTGGCTGCTTTTAGTTGGGACTTTTCACAAACAGATAAAGGTTGTGACATTCTGTACTATTGTACTCGTGCCTTTCCCTTGACACATTTTTATTTTTTTTTTAGTACAGTTTTGATAATACACTGGCTATTTTCCAACACTATGGTTCAGTTGGGTACATGTACATACACATTTATCACGCTGTATATATTTCATATTTTATTCCATAAATAATGAATGGGTATTGTCAAAGAATAAAGTATCTACTGAGAACCAAGACTCAAGAACTTTCACCGTTGGGTTTTTTTTTTTTTTTTTTTTTTTTTTTATTATTTTGTGATAAACATTTGTTGATTTATGGTCCATTCTAATACGAAATAACAAATAAAATATAAAACATAAATACACTAAATGCCCTGCATGAATGATAATGAGGGGTTTTCCCAGTTTGAAGAAAATGTAAAATTTTTTAATTTGTCTTTATTGCTTGTATACATTAGCATTAGCATTATCTCCATTCATTACATGTATGAGTCTAGTCGTGCTTCATAGTCAGGGGAGGCGGGGCTAAAAGGTTGTCTTTCAAATCCCTCTGTATGCAATAGGATGGTACTACAACCAAACTGTATAATCTTTAGGATGATGTAGTTAGAGTGCTAGAAATTTCATGGAGTCCAGAGAAAGTTATGAATGACTAAACAAAATGGTGGATTATGGAGCTTAACGACTGTTGTCGCTTCTGAAAAAATAATTTAAAGATTTTTAAATATACCCCCCCAAAAAACAAAACAAAACTATATATAGACCCTTGAATGATACTTTCTATCTCAAAGCCTTACACTTCTCTGTCTGCAGCTCCCTTTTCGAGTGTGTTTTTTTTTCTTCCTGCAAAGTCAAAGTAAGTTTGAAAACAGAAGCAAGAGGGGGTAACTTGAATTTATTTGCTTTACTCAGTTTATCAGTTGTTTGGGCCAGAAATGTGCACAAATGAGATTAGTTAAATGCTGCATTTGTCTTGGCTGTGTTGCTGTCCAGTTTGTTTGCATCGGTGGATGTGTATCTGCTTCTGTTTTGGGTAATTTCTTCCATGGGTTGTGCAGGAAAATAAAGTTAATCTTGAAACCTAGACGGATACTGAAAAATTAATACCTCTGATCCCAATATTTCCTGTTTTTTAGGATCAAATGTCATACTTCCAGATCAATTTTCCAGATTTAGTTTTGGGGGTAAATGTGCGTTTCATCATTGTCATCATCATTAACAACATACAAATGAACAACACTACCACCAGAATGTTGCTTGTGATGTAAAAGGTCCACAAAAGTCCTTCACCTCTGTGTTTCTCTGCACATCATGTGAGAATCTGACTGCATTTGAATTGTACGGATGTAATGCGACTCTGCTGTGGTGAGACGGTAATATCCTGAATACGGATAAAAAAAACAAACCCAAACCCACATCTTGTATACCTCAGCCTGTGCGTTCCTGTGTTATTTAATGCAGGATATAAACAATGAAAACCCAGCGAAAGATGAGGATTCATTTCCATGGTTGCAGTAGGAATAAATTAAAGAATATATGCCTCTAGTCACTCAGCCTCAGCCTCCTGTTGACTGATGTGTATTAATCCTGAATTAGTATAATTGTATAAAACAGGCTAAAGCTAATCTATATATAATAGGTATAGAAAGGTAACATATTAAATTAAACACATCATCTGCTTACATTTATAGCATTTTAACCCACGCATATATTTTATACACAGCCTGTTTCAGTTTGTGTTCCTTCTGAAGAGTCGGGTTTCAGTTCAGTGTTTACAGTTTGATTAAGGCGTCTGTGTGTTTAATAAGGCAGAACTAATGCGAGCTAAACACAGATTCAGCTACATTAACTTCATAACAGTAGAGTCATGGCCACATTGACCTACTATTGTCAGTATGCAAGTTGTGGCATGAAGTGGACAGTGTTCATCCTGCCATGTTGATGGTAGCAAAGTGTGTTTTTGTAAAGGATGGTACAGTGTAAGGAAGTGTTGAAGCATTTTCTTTTGCTTTTAGTGAGCTCAAACCAGCCTCTTAATCGCTGACACGAAGATGCACGCTATTTCCAGGTCATTTCACTCCATTATAAAGAATCGGAAGCAAAACTGAGTATCCAAACATGCTCCAGTTTTCAATGCTGTCTTTTTTTTTTCCAACATTGGGATCAGGACACGCTTGGAATTCAAATGGGGTTATCTGACTAAGTTTTATTATGAGAAATGTTAATGTTACCTGTTCTACCTTACCTTTCTCCTTTTTTTAACAGTAGTTAAATTTTTTTTTCATTTTCTGACATATGTTGTCGTTTGACAAAGAAAAGAAAAACACGATCAACTCCAAATATTCAGTTTAGAAATGTCGTATTGGCCATTGGCTGAGGATGATGTAGGGCTGGGTACCAAAAGGGTTTCATTCAATACCAATGCCAAATTGATACTTTCAAAATGGGATCTGTTCCTAAATTATATTTAAATTGGTACTTAAAAAAAAAAAAAAAAAGGCAACCAGAGACATACACGATTGAACCGTAACACCTATATTTTAACTGATGACTTACCTAACCAGTCTGCCTGATGAACGCACACACTGTGATATCACATCTGTGTTACAATTTATTAATCTATTATTATTATTATTAATAATCTCGCCCGAACATTGGTTGGGAGAGATTATTGTAATCCGTTTGTGTGTCCACAGAAACCTGTCATGCTATAACTCAATGAATACTTGAGATATCACCATGGAATTACATGGGCATATACATATAACTAATGCATCAGATGCAATGATCCATTTGAGTAAAGGTCAAAGATCAAGGTTGTATTTAGAAGTCACATTATTGGCTCTAATTCAAGAATGGGTTGTCATAGAAACTTGAGATGGGGACAAAATAGGGGTTCGCACCACATGTCATGTCACTAGTTGAGGAATTCACATACACCAGTTACTTAGTAATATTTGTAGTTGGCATTAAAATCACTCATGCCTGCACTGTCATGATCCCGTATCTCCACAGTAGCTGGGTCTGCAGATTTATCACTTAGGTCTAGCATTCACACACTTGATATTTCCATTTATGGTGTGCTATTAGCGCAGTGCTAGGCCTACTTAGCTGTTCACTGAGGCTTTCACAGACGGTGTATGCTTCTGCTTTAAGGTAAACACAGTGTGTCACCAAGTGCTTCATTAAATTAGATGTATTCCTACCTTTGCATGTAAATGTCTTCAGACAACTGTTGCTTTTGGAAGAATCTGGATCGTATTGTGAACTGTAACTGTACGTTCAACCTTTTTGCCTTTTACATGTTGATGTCATCTGCATTGCTGCATGTGCGTGCTGCCATTCACAGTACACAAATTAAAATGTAATTAAACAACAGTTGCATGGTACGGATGTGTGGTACTGATATATGGTACCGAAATTCATATTAGATTTCCATCTGGTTACTACCGTTAATGTTTGCCCCAGTTCCATACCTATGCTGACTCTTGGTAAAAAAAAAATTGGTATCGACCCCCAAAAAATCCGTATTGATTTATCGCTAGTATAGAAGCATATCAAACACAATGCATCTTCACTAATAAAGAGAATAACTGGAGTCCATCTTGTTCTAATTAAGATTAGTTTTAACTTTAACTTTAACTATGGCCATTGCTTTTTGATTTTCAACATTAAACCCGACATGAATCGGGACAACTCGATGTATAACTACCCAAAAGAAAATGCAGACACATCTCTAAAGGCTGGTTCCTCTTGTGCTAAAGTGTTGCTGGATGGATATTTTCTCCTCTTCAAAATGTACGCACATCAATATAGCTGTAGTCTAGTCTTGCTCTGACTGTTGCAGCATGAAACGAGACTAAATTATCCAGAGGCCATCCTGGGTGGGATTTTACACTTTCAAAAGCACTACAGATGTCTACAAAAGCCTGAGCGCAGGCAGGCGAAGCAAGAATTAAGAGAAGCATAAAAAGCATCTGGAACAGAGATGTATTTTTAACACCGTCCAGGGGTCCCTCTCTTTTTTTTCTTCTATTTCTACACTCTTTTTATTTTCTTACCTTTTCCCTCTGTCACCCCCCACCACACTCCCACCCCAACACATCCATCCTTTCTTCTCCGAATGGCAATGTGTTTTAGCACCAGTGGAAAAATACTGTTTGTTGCCCTGCGGATGTTGTTTGTGCCTCCCACCCCACAGGACGGCTGGTCCTATTGTACTCGTACACACACATTTCCACACAGGTACCCACAGATTGTGCTCATGGCAGGCCTCAGCTGCTGTGACATGGCACGGGGAATATGAAAGCAGAGGAAGGAGTGAGAAAGGCGGAGATAAATAGAAGAAAAGGAAGAGTGCTGGAAAGGCTGCCAGAAGCGGAGAGAATGGATAAAGGATGGTGGCAGAGGAAAACAGATGGAGGGAAATCTAAAGAGAAAGAAATGGAGAGGGAAACGTTGAAAAGAGGCAGCGGGGAGGGAGTGTGGAAGACGGGGAGGGAACTGGAGAGAAATCAATGTGAAGCTGGCGATGTCAGGTTATGTGCGAGCGGAGAGAGAAAACAGAAATACACGCCTAAAAATACCCGGCGACTACGATCGACAGCAGGGGAGCGGTGAACAAAAGGGGGGAGGGAAATCCATAATACATGATGGCGTTGATATTGTATAGGTGAGGAGGTGTGTAGTCGCCCAATCCAGCATCTGCCAGCGCTCTCAGACACCCACGGCGACACACCCACCTGCACGTGGGTCTCCATGGTGATATATATGTGGCTGTGATAATGCTTCTGCCATTGATAAAGATGGTGATGATGATATTTACCTGCCCACAGCACGTCTGCCTGTCTCCGTCCATCCATCAGTCTGGAACTGCTCAGGTGAGGCGCACCGAGCCCCCCTCACTCCCCCTTCGAGCAGAGTTGCCATGACAACCAGGGGAGTCCCATATGGATGCTGGCTGGTGGCTAATAGACAGGCAGGTGTGTAGCAGGTAGCAGGACATGTAGACAGGTAGTGCTGATGAGGAATTACTTTAGTACATTAAGGAAGAAGATTGATAAAACGCTCATGTCTGTGTTAAATACGGTGTTAGAGTTGTGATGGAGGAAAACAGAGGAATGAAACGCCCCTAAATATACTGTCACTTTCATTTTTGTAGAGAAATATAAGCCAACATTCAACAGATTTTTATCAGTTTTACTTGGCATGTTTTAAAGACAGGAAAAACTTAAAGGGATACGCCACTGTTCCCTGTTACTCTGCACCGAAAAATACTTCCCATACACAAATGAGTAAGACGAGCCCTTTGCGCCATGATTTGCGTCATCATTCACCCTCGAAGTAAATGGCCAGTACGCGGAAAGTAATAAGGAGACAAAATCAAGTACATTAATTTACTTTAGACGAGATACTTAGTTGGCGACACAAGAATGCAGTTACTGTAGGAGTCCAAACTGTGGTCAGTTCTCATGGATTCGGACATTGGCTGGGTTGCCAGGAAAATGCTTCCACACACTTATTTAGGTCTGAGAACAGTGGGGAAACACTGAATTTGGCCTGGGGGTGGCATATCCCTTTTAACTTGGTGTTGTCGTCATATTCTTTATACTTATAGTATTCCTATAGTATCATATGCTTCATAGGTTATGGTTGACAGGATTTTTATGAGAAGTTGAGTTCACAAGAATTTTATTATGTTATAAAAAACATACTTTCCCCACAGGTTCAGAGTCTGTCTCTCCTGAGAAGAAAATAACGGGAAGGTTGACGTAAACCTATTTTGACTGTGTATCCGGGTGGAGTTTAAGATGTTGTGGGAAATGACACCCAACTCACTTTCACACACATAAACATCATCAGGTGGTGGCCCAATCAAAAGACTGGTTCTGATGACATTTTGAAGTCCAACCCATTTGTTCAGGATGGAGTATGGTGGAGGCCAAGAAGATATGGTCAAATGGATTTGTGGGAGGGGGAGATTATTGCTGTGCTTGTGGGTCAAAGTGGACCGAAATCAGCGCTGATTTTCCTGTATTTTACCTGTGAACTCCAGTAAATTGTTAATTTTAGACCAATTGTATCAGAGCTCGTCATTGGAGCTGGATTTCAGTTTTTTCTGAATTTCAATTAATGTTTGCAGTTTTCATTCAACGAACCTTTTAAATTCCTACAATACACTCACTTCACTAAAACCCAATATGAGCAGCTTAATTTAATTTGAAACGCCAGACAGAGGTCACATTAACTGAAAATATTCTGTCATCTTTTTTTAAGATGACGGAACATTCTAAAGGCCGTGGGTGGATGGGTAAAGAAAAATAAAATTCAGGGGCGCAGGTAAAGTTGAAGGAATTGTGGGTGGGTAGTAGCACAGGAAGTGAAAAACATAAAAGCAAATTCATAGATGAAACTGTGGATCCATGGTTGATCCACAGCCGGTTTGTTTTATTTTGAAAGACCACAGATGTCACTGAGCAGCACTGATGGTGTGTGTTTTAGCCAAAAATAAAGCCCTTAAAAGTGAGTTAATAAGTAGATAATGTTTTTAATGATAGATCTGAGTACCAGTAGGTTTGTAAAGTCTGTAGTAGACCACTTGTCCAGTTGATGGTGAGTCTGAATATTAATCTTTCATTGTCACCTCTTGTTTAGTTTACTTTAGTTGAAATTAGATGCTACTTTGCAGGCACTAAATGTCAAAGCAATGGAGTTTCATTAGTTCTTTTCCAAAGTTCAGCAAATGTGATGAACTGATAAAAGCGTTGAAACAGATGTGGTGCAGGATGAGGATTATTATCCAGCAGGAACAGTTACTGCATCACTGAGATGTTTTTCAACAATAGATACTACCAAATATGACTCATTAAAAATTTAATTTGAAATGACAGATAAGAATGTGTCATGACGGAATTTTTACAACCCTGTCCATCAAAATGATGGACAATAAAAATGTCTGGCACAACTTCTGACACCAAATCTTATTTTGAAGAAACGGCTCGTCATTCACCACAAATGGTGTAAATACCTGAGTTTCTGCTCTTCATCTGATAGAAAGACTGTGTTTATTCAAGACAGCACTCACTGCTATTTCGATGTACTGACATCTGCAGCACCTTTTTATAGCCTCTGGGAATCCACAAAAGGACAATATTGTTACCTTTGGGTCAGATCAAAGGCAGTGCAGTCAATGAGTAGACCACCTGTCTGATCTTGTTTATGTCTGCTACTGATTGATCTGAAACGGAACTAGAACATTCTCATATTCTGTGGTGTGTAACTAACTCTGGGACTGTGATTTACACTCAATTTGACTGAAAGGTCATTTTACGGATCTTTTTACCTCCACCAAGGAGGTTATGTTTTTGCCAGAGTTTGTCTGTTTGTCTGTCTGTTTGTTAGCAAGATCACTCAAAAACTTACGTACAGATTTTGCCAAGGAGGTCTACACTCTGAGTGCTTTTCTAGTTTTAAATCTTTTTTTAACAGCTGACATGGAAATATGCATGAAGGCGGCAATTTAGTTTTTCTAATGTTAAGGTCAATCAAGGAAAATTAATCACATTTCAGGTTTAAATATTGTTTAGTGGAGTTTTTTTTTTTTTTTTTTTTTTTTTTAAACACAGTGGCAGGTTTTGACCCAATCAGGTTAATAACGACCTGTCAAAGAAGGTTCACACAAAGAGGATAATACTAGTATCTATATTATGAAAGACAAGTGGCCTGTGTGTGTGTGTGTGTGTTGGGATGGGGGGGGGGTTCACACACAATTCAGAAAGGGCTGACTGCTACAGCTATTTATGGTGTATGTTTATGTATTTATGGTTAAGTAACAGACGGGCAAAAATGGCAAGTTGATAGGATGAATATTTTGGAAGATGTGAGTAATTTTCTAATACAATAGCCTTACTATGTTGCTATAGTTGCTATACCCAGAACAGTTTGACAGTGGGCACGGTGGTGCAGTGGTTAGCACTCGTGCTCCACAGCAAGAAGGACCCTGGTTCAATTCCAACACCAGACCTTTCTGTGTGTAGTTTGCATGTTCTCCCTGTGTCTGCGTGGGTTTTCTCCAGGTACTGCAGTTTCCTCCCACCATCCAAACACATGCACTGATAGGTTAATTGGTTAATCTAAATTGCCCATATGTGTGAATGTGGGACTGATTGTTTATCTATATATGTTCAGTCCTGAGATGAACTGGAGACTTGTACGCAATAAACCTGAATGAGTTAACTAAAAAAAATTTAAGGCAATCGATTGCCTCAATTATTTTAAGTTGATGAAACTTAAAAAATACAAGTTTCCAGAACTTTAAATTTAGATGCTTTATTATTATTATTATTATTATTCATTAACTTAGTATTCTAAGGTTCTGTCAGTCCTGCTGGGTTCAGTGTCTTTGCCCAAGGACACTTGGACATCTGGACAGACAGAGCCGGGGCGTGAACCTCTGAACCTTCAGTCATTGGACGACCCGCT
Source organism: Siphamia tubifer (assembly GCA_020466265.1). Taxonomy (NCBI): domain Eukaryota; kingdom Metazoa; phylum Chordata; class Actinopteri; order Kurtiformes; family Apogonidae; genus Siphamia; species Siphamia tubifer. Next base: position 47,072,318 of record CM035798.1, on the reverse strand, counting down.
CTACCAACTGAACCACAGAATTTTTTTGGTGTAATAGATATTGGTGGTTATTTGGAGTGCTCTGAAATTGTATTTTAGCAGCTACTACATCATTTTTTTTTCAATCAACCTTGAACAATAGAATAGAACAATAGAAATAACAGTGCAATATCATTCTCAGCATTTAATGACTTAATTCCAACAGTTGTACCTCATCTATGTTTTTAAATCATGTTCACTTATATCCATAATAGTTCACCTTAATAAAAAAAATGTTAGTTGGAAGTAATTAAAAAGAAGAACATGTTACAGCAACTTAATCTATTTGAGTTAGTAGTTGTATTTAATATACAATATACAACTTAATATATTTAATTATTCTGAACATTCGGGTTTACAGTGTACAGGGTGTACCCCGCCTTTGCGCATTGTGGTTGGATTAGGCCCCCAGTGATCCCTGTGACCCTAGTGAGAATAAATTGGGTTCAGATGACGAGACAAGACATTGACAGTGACTGTTGGACAAATACAGAACAGCATAAAACTTACCACACCTACAACCTGTGGATCCCTGCAAGTCAACGCGCTAGTTTTATTCTACTTAACTTTTTGATTTTATCATGTGCCATTTATGGGAAAGGAACCAAATACGGCAACTTCATTAACTTTGATTGTCTAAATGGTAAAAAAAAAAAGAAGAAAAAAATCGTAAAAGTACAAAAATTTTGTTATGTCCTCCAGTAACACACTAAGGTTTGCTCAAGCTATTATTAAGAGTGACCTATAAAGGGTAGATTTAGCCTCATTGGCTCCAACATGTCAGTAAAATACATTAATTTATTTAAATATTGTAGTGTGTTACCAGATATAGAAAGCATGCATTTCTTAAAATGTTACAGAATATACATATAGTCTTAAAAACAACTGAATTCAGTCCACAAATAAAAAAGACTGAGTGTTTTTTAATCTGTTTTAAATGATGGAACTCGGTCTAGCGTGGAATATTCCAGCACAGACTACAAGCATCTTTACTAATGTCATATTTAACCCTCGTAACCAGCTGGAAACATTTGAACTTCTACAGGGACCGTGGCAGCTTAAAACACGGGAGGGACGAACAGCTAAAAAATAAAATATAAAAATGTATGAAGGACACAGAGCTGAACACTATTCACAAGTTTCCCAATTACACCAAACCATGTTCTGCGTCTGATTACTCTCCTCCAGATGAAAATCCGTCAGACACAACAGGCTGATGAGGACGGCAGGAGGTTACTATGCTGCCAATTCCAATTTAATCTCCTCACGATTTTAGATGCTGCTGTAAGCGCGTGGATGCTTTGTGAATTCATTCGGAGGACAATAAATCCCAGAAGTAAGCCACAAAAACCCAAACATCCACCGTTGACCAAAAGCACCTACTGATCCAAAATATTTAATAGCGGTTGATCCATGAGTTTTATCAGAACATGTAAAAAGTTAGTGTAATATGCAGGTTGTTATCTTGTCATAGTCATCAGATGTGACCCATTTGAACATCAACTGTGAACATGGAAACACAGTCATCTTCTACAACACTGATGGAGTAAAACCCATGGAGTTGGTTTCAATGACGGTGGATGGAGACACTTGTTTTATGCACAGTTTTTCATAATGCCAATTGTTACGTAACCAAAAAAACGACAGCTGTAACCAGAGGTAAACATATATATCTGCTTTGTTTATTTAGTTTATTTGAAAACACATGATTACACCCTGGACATGATAAAAAGAAAAAAAAAAGAGCATTAAAATACATCTACAAGAGAAAACATGTTTAGATCACGAATGTAACAAATGACACACACAGACTGTTAAGAGAGTACATAGTACACAATACCCAAATATTGTAATACAAGATGCATTTTCCACCACTTGCTATGCAGTGTAAGAAAAAAAAGAAAAGCGAAAGGAAGAAAGAAGACATGACAACAGGCTTGTTCTTTAGTGTTGATGAGCCACATATTCTATTTATTTATTTTTTTTGTGAATGTCTTGTATGTTCTGAGCAGTGTAAAGTCCACAGGCCGACTTACTAAAACTGCTCCTGCGCAGAGAAATGATACGGTCACCTCTGTACACCACTCCACATTTACGTATTGTATGGAGAAAATTACCATTACACATTGCGACAATCTTTGACACAATACAACAGTTATCGCACCTTAAAAACAGTTGATTACAGCGACAATACTACATTTGTGTACTTCCTTCGTAGATGCCGCCATTTTTAAAATGATTCACATTGTATTCTGGGAAATTTCTTGTACTTCTCCTCCGTTTGGAGTCTGCCTCTGGAAAATCTCCATTTTGAAGGGGTATGAAGCAGAGGTAAGATCGGGCCTAAAAAAAATCCAGCCCGACCCGACCCAGGCCCGCAGGCATTAAAGTCCGACCAATTAACTTGGTTTGCAGGTCCGAGCTTGAAGCAAACCCGAATTAAAATTTATCCCATAGTATTTTTGGCAGAAAAAAAATGCAAGATTTTTTTAAGATGAAAATATTCTACATATTTTTATTATCATGATAAATGCATTTACACAACGAAATAACACTGGAATACAGAATAAGAGGCCAGACAATGAGAGTGAAAGAGAGATCTTGATGCGCACTCGCTTAATTACGCGGAGAAAAAAATAAAGTCAGCAAGAGAGGAGCCCGACCCAAACGTAATGATTGACATTTTAGGCCCGACCCGACCTAAATTTTGGGCCGGGTCGGGCTTGGGCTAAAGATCTTACCTCTAGTATGAAGCCCTTCCCCCTACCCCTCTGCCTTAACGTGAATTGAGACACCCCTACTCCTACAGTAAACAGAGGGGAAGGGGTAAGTGGTGAAATGAGATTCAGCCTCAGTCTTTGAGTTCAAATCGGGTTATTCCAAATGTACTTTTTGAAGTGTACAGATGTAAACTAGCGAATAAATAAATCAAATTCTGAACAACAGAGCTCGCCGAGGCCTGGACTGAACAGGATCTTTGATGTCAGGATAAGATTTTCCCATGATTCTCAGCTCTGATGACACCCTGTGTAACTCTTGACTACAGAGCTGATGTCCAGGCCTCGACCAGACCCCCGCTGAGTCCACAGCAGGTGAACCGCTTCCCTCTCTGGTAACATCTGAAAGGAACTCAGTTTTTATAGCGAGATCCAGATTAATGAAGCAACACTCGGATGTGAAGTAATGTTTGAAACAGTATGAGGTTTTCACAGCCTAATAACCCTGTCAGATGAGAATGGTTTCACAGTCTCATGGTACTGTTGCACAATTACTATAATAATTTAATGGAAATTAACATTGGAAGTCTCCATTTTTGGTCGAAACATGAAAAGTAGAAAACTATGGTGGATATTTGTAACAATAAAGTGGCTGTTCTATTTCTATTCTATTCTATTTTTATTCTACTTCTGATTCATTCTCTGTTCTATTGTTTGGACTTTGACTCTACTTTCTCTCTAGTTAACTGTTGTTCATTTTCCCCTTTTCTACAGTTAATATTTATCCCCGCAAATTCTATTTTCACCAACATAAATCAAGCTCTAATTTAAAGCACAGGAGCAGAGATATTTTTGTGAGTTTATTTTAAAGCACAAAATTTAATCAAGGTCAACGACATCCTGGTGTGTGTCACTGATTACAGGCTGCAGATGGATGTCACGTGGACCAGCTCAATGGTTCATAGGCTGATGTTGTATGATAAAAAGTAGATTAATAACATACATTAATGTAATTGAATGTTTTGGATAAAAAAATGTTCGTACAGTTTTCCACATTGCACCTTTTCGAAATTATACATAATATGTGTATCAATGCATTATTAACTCCTCAAAACATACTCAATATAGTAAATAAAACATTATCTGCATTTTATAAATGGCTTACTTCATATTAAGGTATTTTTCTTCACAATATGGCTACTTATTTCTATATAATCTGCTGCACTGAAGCGTTCACATGTTTATGGGAAACCCTACAGCAGTCAAAAGTGACTTTTTCCATCCTGTCTTGATGTGAAATCCTTTAATTTGCTGCTTATTGCTGCTTTTTGTGTTCATTAAGTCACACATCACAGTTACCCTTCAACATAAAAGCTCCTGTTTGAAATGGATTCAAGTACTGTAGCACCGTTGGAAGTGTTTTAGGCACAGATGTCAATCTGATAATCAACACAAATGACTGAAACTTCAATCACATGCATAAAATCTAACTTTAGGCGAATGTCCCTGTAATTAAAGCAGCGAGCAGATAATAGTTTAGAGGCTAGAAACTATTCAGTGATATAATCATCTTCTTCTGTGTATTGAAACTGATGTTATTTTTAATCTTGTGATGTCACTGTTTTTATGTTGGTAGAAAATGTGAATAATGTAAGAGGTCGATTATCATCTTTATTCTGTCTGCTCCATCCTTCATAGGCACCAAAGTAAAGATGCAACATGGTGCTGAATTTGGCTTTGAATGAGTGATATTTTGTTTCGTTCAAAAGGACTTCTTCTTTTTAAAACGTTTCCCTGTGGTCTACATAAACTGTAAATGCTTTGCTTGGATCTGAATTCTGCACATAAACCAAAATACACATGAATCACTTAAGGCCCCGCCCCCTTCAGGTTGTTGGCTGTGCTGCTCTGTCCTGTTCAACCAACAAATAAACATCTGAGGTAATCGTATCGAGGTTGACATACACTGGATAATATAAGAAATATTGATTGATTCATGAAAAAATGTCAGTTCAGAAAAATATATTAAATAGAATCCTTTATTATCACAGTAATAATTGTTGTAATAATTGTTGCCAATACTGTATATACTGTGAACATTTGTTTAGCAGCTCTACATGGCAGTAAAACACACAATGCAGTAATAAAAACAGTATAAATAAACGGTAGGTCAGTTAAAAATAAATAAATATAAGCAGTACTTATACATATATTTAGGTAGCTGTAGATATATAGTATGTAAACCGGTAAGTCCTGTCAGGTTGGCAATATAGAGAAAAAAATGATTCATATTTAATGTGACCTTGCATTCCTTTTGTATTTAACTTGTTACAATATGAAATTCACTGTAAGAATTTTCTAATGTTTTATACCAGATTTCATTCAACACGTCAGATGTTAATGGTTTGCACTGCTTCCTCTCATAGGGTCAGAGGTCACATTAAACAACCCATTTAATTCTATTTTTGTGTCTTTCAAGGCTGTGCACATATTTCCTGTATTTGGCATCTGAAGAAAAGAATAAAAAAGAAATAAATGTGTTTGCTCATTTCAAAAATGCTAAAGGAGGCTGACGCTTTTGTAATTTTACAATATAATTAACATATTTTAGCTGCTTCATTCACAAGATTCCTGGATTTTGTTCAGATTTATTTCTGTCTTTTTTTCATTGAGCTGATGAGAATACAAGGGAATTTCCTGTTAGGGATCAATAAACTTCATGTGTCTGTGCTTTACTACATTAAACAGCATGTTCCAACCAGAACAGAAGCTTGTGTTGCTCACTTCAAATTGACATGAATTACCATATTGGCTAGTTTAGATCAGACACTACTGTTAAAACCATATCATGTGTATAAACAGTGGCATAAGAATTTCAATTTGTGCATTTCAATGTAACCACCGTCATGTTGGAGAGTGAACAATGAAACAACAATTTAGTGAAATGTAAACCATGTCCGTTAAGTGTTGTAACTAACACCACCAGGACATTTCAGCTTTTTAATTGTATTTGATAACAGTATAAATGCAAAAAATGTGAATTTTTAGTAAATCATTGCAGTTTTACAAATACCTTTTCACCAGTTTGTTTAATCAGGGAATCTAAAAGTTTGATGACACCACATTTATGACATTTTTAGGAGTCATATTTTGCTAAACCCACTTTTATTAGTCTCTACAGTAGTTAATTTATTTGTGTATCTGGACTCTAATAGTTAATACAGTATGAATTTGATCTCTCCATAAACTATCTTTATAATCATTTTGGAAATAATTTGAGTAGATTTACAACCTCTTTGATTTGCTACTTCATTTGTTACATTTTCTAACTAACTATGTCACATTTGCACATATGAAATCAAGATTTCTGATAAACATTTCTTCCAGTAAGCCATAATTGTTTATCAGTAGCAGTCATTCTAGTAATAACTGAAAATATGTCAGAACTTTGATCCAATTACCTAAAATGTTAAGGTGTTGGCTGAATGGGACAGAGCAGCACAGCCAACAAATGTCACCCTCCAGCAAAAAAACAGTCACTTGGGTCAAATTTCAGAAATTAAGATTTTATATTTATCTGAAAGCTTATTTAAAATGCTTGCATGACACTAATTCAACCAATCAGAGGCAGTTTTCCATCATTGCCTTAGCAACAAGGGGTTTTGTTTACTGGAGAAGGCTTTGCTCTCAGGCCTTCCATTGGTTCAAATATATAGTTACATAGATTTATATTTAAGGGTTGTGTAGAGGGAATACTGATCTTTCCAACGGTACCAAACATGACGCGAGCACGAAAGAAAGCCACGTTTTGAGCCAATTTTTCTTAGTTTTAGACTTAATTACTGTCAGTCAGTTGTTGTCCTTCCTAAAAGGCATGTTTTGAAACACTTACAGTAGGAATTTCACAAAAACTCATAGTTAGAAGTGTTCAGGAGACATTTTATTTGGATATTATGCGTAAACTTAAAATTCTATAATTTCGACCATATAACGTATTTGAGGCTAAAGCTAGAAACCACTGGTTCTGAGCTGCAGGGTCACCAATGATAAAATGATCAGCTTTAATTACACATTTGTAATTAGTAGTAGAGGAATAACAGAGTCATTTCTAGTGCTTCATTTCTGAGCCACTCCCAGTGTTATGGTCCTTCATCTGCCAATATTTGCTGCACAGTTTTTTTCAGCTTAATCCAGCACTGGGCTGCCAATCAAATGAAGCCCCTCTCTGCCATTTTAGCCGAAAACAGCTGGAACACTTTTTCATTGCGACCAGCCCCTCACCAATAATGCATAATAAAACTTGTACCTCATCACTACTTCAACTCCATTACCAGAGATCTTCTGTTTTCCGATGCAGATGGACTTTAAAAATGGCGCTGTTTGTTGTTCTTACAATTCTATGATGCTTTCCCTCAACCAATCACTATATGGAAGTGTGTGGCTCCTCCCAAATGGAAGCGGTTTGGTAAGCTTGGGACCCCAAGCAGAAGGGTGACAAATAACAGGTACCGTGGGACCAGTACGCTTTCATCATAATGGAAACGTTAATGTAAGCGTACCGCTCTGAACTGTACCGTACCAAACAGCATAGTAGAGACAGGGTTTTAATGACCACCATAAACACATTGACACAACAAACTGAAACATCACTCGGGCCTTTCAGAAATTTGGAGTCATTTTCAAAATTATTGACTGTGAAGGAAGTGATTCAGGTGAATGATAGTTAGGATATCACTGCAGGTTCACAGATGTATGATAAACATCGTATGCTGTTTTAAGGATAAAGAAGGAAAACATATGGATGAAAACGTATCCATTGTTATCCATGTTTTAGCTGCATGTTCATGTATACACTGGGGAACACTGCTGTCAGTGTTTGCTGTCTACCCAAAGTTACCTGAACCGACATGATCATTTTGTTATTTTCTGACTAAAGAACATTTGTCTGACTAAAATTCCAGTCTGCTGGTTTGTCTTTATGCAGGTATGAATGCATTTGCAGACAGACGATGCTGTAAAAAGTGTGCATGCACCATTAACCTCAGCAGGGAGAGGTAAACAGACTGACAGGAGACCTGTTGATGGCCGCTGACTTCCTTTAAAACGGCAAATATACAAGATGCTGTCTCTGCTATGATGGATATTTTGCGCTGGAAGTGGAACAGCAGCTCCAGACATCAATGTTTGAGCTGTGTGTCTGTGTGTGTGCGCGCTCCAGACTTTATTAATTTGCTGTGCTAGTGAGTCAGTGTCCATATTTAATAGCTGTGTGGTTTTCTATGTCGCAACCCCGACACTGCAAGTATTGAGCTGTGATTCAGACAAGGGGCGACAATCTACCAACAGAGAGAGAGAGAAAAGTACCGATCCGCCCACACCAGGACAGACACGAGTTCAGACGCCGACGGAGGCACATGCACTGCCATCGACACGCACTAATACACACCGACACAGATGAGTCATTCCTTAAACTGTGGCTGCAGCCGGGGGGATTTTGACTTGACTGTGAGAATTCCCAGTTTAAACAGTAATACATGTTATCGGACAGTTTTTTGACCCCACTTTGGCCCTGTGCAAACACACTGAGAGAGGACATCTGAGCACAATAAAACCCACTTATGGAGAGTAAAAAAGGGGTTGGTCTTCCCTACAAACACAAAGCCTCAAAATAAAAATGACAAAAAAATTAAACTAGAAAGATGTTGATACTTAATATTATATATTAATATTAAAACTAAAGACAAAGGGAGAAGCTGTAAACTATCGACTGCTTTTCGATTCAAACTCAGGACCCTTCAATCAATCAATCATTTTATCAATCAAATTTTACTTATATAGTGACAAATCATATCAGAAGTTATCTCATGATACTTTACATATAGAGCTGGTCGAAACCAGAATCTCAAACCAATTTACAGAAACCAAACAGAATCCTGTAAGAGTTTATAGATTTGAAAAGACATATTTTTTGTGCTCTTTTTTTTTTTGCTTGCATGCCATTTTTTTACAGGCTACTTAGCTTTGGTTGTTGTAATTCCCTACTTAGAGTAAATTATTCTAGTTAAATTTGTATATGTATATGGTTGTACTTATCCTCAATTCTCGTAGCATTCAGTGTGGATGGCAAAGTAAGCTTTTTATTTTACGGGAAAATCAGTTTCATGACTGCATACAATAAAAAATAAACATATGATATATCCCAGTATAAGTACAGCATACAGTTGTGCTCATAAGTTTGACTGAATGTGCATGAGCTGGTCTTGGAAGGTGAAGGAGTGTCCGTCTCAGTTTCCTGACCCCAGTATCATTGAACCAGTTTGGGAAGATGTCACACATGCAGTTCATTCAAGAAAACCAAAAATCTGAAAGGAACTAAAGGTGTTTTACTAAGAGTGGTCAGCTTTACCATCTGAGAAAATAAAGTGTCTCCTCCACAAAGTCGACAACAGAACAATTCCTTCTGTCATTGATGCTAAAGGGGTCAATACAGATGATGAAGAACTATGGTATGTAAACTTATGATCACAGTCATTTGGGTAGTCAGTAGCTGTGTTTCCATTAGTTTTTTGCTAAACAGTAGTGATATTCCTAAAATTTCGACAAAGTATATTTGCGCTTTGAACATGTTTCCATTGATGGTTGTTCTAGGCAGGAATATCATAACTCTTGTGCAATATCATCCCATGAGATTTCACTGCTGGAACATGGACATTTCGATGTCTTTATAGTATGCTGCATTTCTCCGATGTTTGCTGTCTCTAAAATGCAGTTATGTTTTTCTCGTGAATTATTTCTAGAAAAGTCTCCAGTTTCCTCCTCTGTCCATGTGTATCGAGCCGGTTTGACTCTGAGAGAAGTGATCATGTGACCATGTCCTGTGACGTATAATTTTGGAAAAAGTGTTACCATTGCCCTTTTGTGATATATTAGAATATCGAAACGTCTAAAAAAACACCTTATGAAAGCATAAAAACCTTTTAGTGATATTTGAGTGTTCTTGTTTTGTTTTTTTTTTTTTAATTCAGGTTTTTCCATTACCAGTCTTTTATAGCGCTATTTACTAGGGATGTGACTTTTGGTCCACAACACTATTCGAACTTCGCTACAAAGTATTCGAATATTATTAAAAAATCTAATATGGCCCCCCCCCCCCCCACACACACACACACACTAATGTACACCCGCACCCCAAACACTGAGCCACAATATGAATGAATGATCATTCATATTCTCCGTCAAATGGACAAAGTATCACTAATTCTGCTTGGGGTATGTAAACTTATGAGCACAACAGTATATGCCAGAACAGTTGTGTCTAGAGTACTGGATGTCTTGAACATGTCTGTCTAGGAAATGTGAAGTATTTCCTCTGAATTTCTAAATAACCTGTTTCTCCTTTATGTCTTCTATGTATTATGTATTTGGTTGTGAGTTGCAGCATATCCACAGGGAAATTCAGTCCTCCTATAGCTCTAAATAAAATAAAAATAAGTAATTTGTGCATTATTTACACAGTAGCCACAGTAGTCCATACAAATATAGATAATAAGAGTGGTGATAGTAGTAGGAAAGTCCAGTCCAGTGACATTGTCTGTAACGTCCAGTCCTGAAACACATCGTCCTCTGTAGTTCTGAATAATCCATCATGTCCTCCACTTTATTCACGTCACACGTCTCCACTACATCTGTATTTGTGTTTTTTATTTACTGCTATTCTTCCCAGGGATTGCAGATGGAAATTACCTCGTAGCCAGACCTGGTACAATAGATGTCGTCTCCTGACAAATAAATAAACTATTGAAGTGATGGGCTCTGCTCTACGGCTGTAGGGTCTGGCACAAATATCAGCTCTATAGTAGTAATAATACTCATGTAATGCCTTTATAATACTTGTCATTTAATTGGTTTTTTTTCACACATAAATCAGCATTTCTGTATGTGCACGGGGAAGTGAAATATTAAACAGTTAAAGTTAAACTAACTCACTAATACAGAACACTGTAAGACATACTGTAAACTTTTTTTTTTTTTTTTTTACACTTCCCTTGTTATTTGTTTTATTCACCGGCTCCTGAACAAGTTTTCTTCCTCACTTACTTGACCTTAACTTCCCTCAGCTATCATATGATAGACGGGCACTATGAATTATTTGCAGAATTTGTAGAATAAAACGGAACTGCAGACATAATTTTTAATAACATAATTGTCTTGTTTTGTTAAAAAATGTAACATGCATTCAAGTTATGGTTACAAGGGGGGGGGGGGTGTCTTCAAATTATCTGGCACTAAAATCTGAGAATTTTTTTTAATAGAAAATACAATATTACAATATGTGGAAGTGCTGTAACTGTTTTAAAAGGATTACATATAGTATTTCCAGTGTCGTATATTAATAAATGATAGAATTATCATTAGAATATTTAGAAAAAAAGAACAGGATATTGACAGTGTATTGGATTGTAGAGATATGAAGTAATATTTCTAGCAAAGGCTCAGGGGATTAATTTTACTAGTATAGAATTAGAATAGAATAGAATAGAATAGAAAAGCCAAACAGTAAAATGAGTAAGAAAAAAAGAAAACTGATGCTTTCTGAATGGAAGGTTTAGTGTAAATATTCAGAAAACTTAAACCGAGTAAATAATCATCTCATCATCATCTCTGCAGAAGATAGTGGAATGACGGAGAGGGAAACATCTAAAACATGCAGTTTGACACCCCTGCCTTAGTACATTCTTGGTTATATTTCAATTTGTGACGTTAAATTACATACAATCTGCACTGAAAAATAGTTGTTTTTTTTAAATAGTGCAATAAAGTTCAGTTTTTTATTGTTGAATAATTGTGACTAATAATTGTAATTTAAATTTTGATCCAAATAATTGTGATTGTTTTATGTATTTACTTTTATTTTTATTACCATTATTTTTAATTTATTTGTTCTATTCTTTTTTTTTTAATTCGGTAAATCTTTTAACTTGTTCCTACAATTGCGGGATAATGGGGGGGGGGGCATATGTTGTAAAACACTTGGTGCTACTTGCACCATGTATTAAAAGTGATGTATAAATAAAGTTTCATTAATTGATTGATTGATAATTTTTCCCATATTTGCGCAGCCCTATCCCAAACCCTAATACACAGACAGTGTCATGATCAGGGTTAAAAAATGAAAGTGCACTGAGGTGAGTATTGTCCAGTGAGTAGTGAGTCACTCTGTTTGTCTCCCATGGTGAGGAAAACTAACACCACAGGCATCAGAAAGTGACCAAGCTGTATGAAAACTGCCAGAAAACAACTTTAATAATCCAAGAAAAGAACTGGAAAAAAAATAGAAGTGTTTTTTTTCACCATTGTACACAGGGTTTCAAATAAAAAAAGGATGGAGTTTCATAGTCCAATGGAAACAGGGACGAGTTTTATTCTGAGGCTTAAAAAGGTTTAACGCAGTATGTGATGTTATTATCAGTGCTGAGTTGTTGTTTGTTGATTTATGGTTCAAACTACATTGCAACACATTTGACCTTGTGTCGATGATTTCAAGTAGATCTTTAGTGCAGCTGCTGACAACAAATCGTACAGAAAACAGAGGTTATTCGTTGTTTTATTGTGGCTGTTTTCAGTCTAAAAACAGAGCTAAGCTAACACAACTAAGTTAACAGAGCTCTATAATGTATAAACTATCAGCTGCAGCACATGAATGTTATAAGACTGTTAATTTGATCAACTTTTAAAATAAGTGTCTTGAGTTTTATTCAGGAGAAAAACGGTTAATTAAGATATAATAATTAAGAAGTTTACACAACGACTAGACGACTCCACAAATAACATCATGGTGGCACTTTTAAATCCTAGACTGAGTAGCACATCGTATACATCCAGGCTGACAGCACATTGGATTAAATGTATATATTTACATTTTAAATGTAATTATTATTATTTTTTAATCTTAGTCTGTTTGTATCTGTTTTTATATATTTTTTAATCTGCTTTTTTTTTTTTTTACATCTATTTGTTTTTACGTATGTTTTGGACAAGTGTCTGGCAAATAAACTGAATTGAATTGAATACAGATGTGTGTAAACAATGAGATTTATTTTTTATTCAGTGACTGATACAGTCTGTGGATACGAAGCACTGATACATTTTGGTGTCTTCTAGTATATGACTTTCTCCTGTCGGGAGAGTCTGCAATATCAATACTATACAGGTGTAATGTGTTAATAAGGTTCAGAAAATGATTGGAGGCAATTAATTTCTCAGACATGGTTCATCGGTATAAACCACATCACTTCTATCTGGGGTGGGGGGGGTTGTTTATATCGGTCGCCGCAAATTATACAGAGCGCTCTTGGTCTGTGGGAATCACCTGTCACGATAAATCCATATATCAAATACAACTCCTGGGATTGTCTGTTAAAAACTTTCCTTTTCTTGGAAGTTGTAGGTTCTTCCGTCTCTTCAGTCGGCCTTTTCCTTTTCAAAAGAAGCTTTCCAAAGACATCTGTTTTTTTACTTATTTTGCTAACACGTAGGTTACATTTTTGGCGTTCAACTAACAGAGATGCAACCGAGATAATCTGGTTATTTTCCAAAATAAAAGCTTGTTCAGACTCAGATAATGAACACAAGAGAAATAATTAATTCTTTATTAGGCAGCCTGGTACCAATTGGGGGACCACTGGTCTACAGGATGGAAAAATCTCTACTGTGGACAAAAATACCCCTCATCAGTTATTGCATACCGCCCATTCTTAATTCTGATATATATGTCGATATTGTCTGACGTGGAAAAAAATGTGTGTAAAAGATGGTTTTCTTCCATATTATCCATTTCTATCAGAAGACAGTATGAACCTTTACCAGGAGGTTTAGGAGAGTTCAGACATTATATATAAACATAAACAATTAAGTGTAAAGCAGTAAAAAGCTCTCCTGGTTACTCGTATTGAAATACATATTCAGTTTGAAAAAAATATCAATTAGTGCAGATGATAGGAACCTGCATTACACAGTCAATGTTTCAGTTTTTAACACTGATAACACAGATACTGGAACCCATTTCCAATCCTTCCTTGCCGCCCTAAAGGTTCTGCTAACAGTCTCAACCTCATCCTTTTCATTTTTAATTTTTGCCAATACTCTATTAGATTCAGACAAACATTATATTGGAACAACCAGTGCAAAAAAAAAAAAATACGCTCGTCTTAACCTATTCAAAATGCAAACTGGAGATTTGCATTTAATAGCGGAATCATTTTCAGTGCATATTTCTACCTCGAGTACATGATAATCTCTACTGTTCTCTTTCCTTTTGTATCTGTGTGATTAAGATGAGAAGGTTCTCTCATCGCCTTGGGAAGATTTAGCAGAATATTTTTCTTTCTGGTGCATACCTATAAAGTTTTAAAGACTGATGAAATAACTATAAGAATTGAATAACTGGAAATGTATGAAAACAAACTAAAATAAAGTTCAATTATGATTAATGATATAATTGCTCTATAGTTAACTTTAATTACTATTTGTTTATTTCTGTTAAGTTAATCTTTTTTTAAATAATGTTACGATGTTGTGCAAGTTTTTATTGAATAGCACGTTGCATTTCATCCCTGAAAAATACCTAATATTATAATAAAAGGAATAAAATCACCACTGATATGAATGAAACCAAACTAAAACCAAGTGGAAACTCACAAACTTGCTGGTAAAAGTACTTAAATTAAGTTTCTAGTTGAAGGAATTTGAAAAGGAAGGAAGGGGAAAATGTTTTGGAAGAAGATTCATATTTTAGAATGTGTTTGGGAAAAAATTTGAAAAGCAATAGGGCTGTTGTTCTAAATGGGTTCCATGTTTTGGTGGTTGAATGGTTTAAAATCAGTAAAATTAAGTAAAAAGATAAAAATTTCTGATGGGTAAAAGTTGTTGATTTGTGTGGATATTTATTCATTTCCACCCCCCTGTCACCCCAGGGAAAAATCTCTAGAACCGCCCCTGGAAACAACAATAAAAAAATGGCAAAAACTACTTGGGAAAAAAAACAAACCCCAATGAGTAAATAGGTAAAAATTTCTGATGGCTAAAAGTTGTTGATTTGTGTGGATATTTGTTCATTTCTAGTATTTCTTGTCTATTTATGATTAAAAAAAAAAAAAAAAAAAGTCCTGCCCTACGTAAGTGAGTAATTTTTCATCCATAAACTGTCCCCCCACCACCCTGACCACCACTACCACCCCCTCTCTGGACTTATCACCCCGCCTCTGCCACCCCAGGGAAAAACTTCTAGAACCGCCCATGGAAACAACCATAAAAAAATGGCAAAAACTACTTGGGGGGGGGGGGGGGGGGGGGGAGTAAAAAGGTAAAGATTTCTGATGGCTAAAAGTTGTGGATATTTGTTAATTTCTAGTATTTCTATGAAAACTAGTGCAAGAAATACAGAACTATTCCAACCTCGTATTCCACGATGGAGGAATTCCAGATCTTACTTTCTCGCTCTTTTTTTTTTTTTTTTACAAAACACATAAATATAAACTCAGGGTAGAAATACAAAAACATTACCTTGGCTTGAGCTCAGCACACACACAACTACTGTCAAGCAGGAGATAACTGCGAGTAAAAGACCAGGGTTTGCAAAAAATAAATAAATAAATAACAAGTGCACATTCAGCCAGACACACACACACACACACACACAGAGGCATCACAAAGACACACTACATCTGTGAACACAGAGTGGAAAACATGCAGACAGACACAAACACCGGCGTGTGCCTGCTGAGTGTTGACCCTGCAGATGTAGGTCCAGTCTGCTGCGCTGAGCTTTGGCCTCATTGACTCGTCTGCGTGTCGCTAAACTGGGGGAAAAAAAAAAAAAAAAACAAGCATGGATACACACATCTCTGACCGACACTCGAACTGTTACGACTTCTCAGTTTCCTTAGATAATGCAGAAAGAAGAGTGAACGCAATAGATACACTGTGTGTGTGTGTGTGTGTGTGTGTGTGTGTATTTCTATCTTTATGGTGACATTTACACAGTCACACCATGAGGACCTCTGACATTATGGGGACCAAAATTCAGGTCCCCACGAGGGTTAAATAGAGACCGTGCTAATAAAATAGAAATGATGTGGCCCTTTAAGTCAAAATCAAAGTCAATTTTATTAATTCTTCACATGTGCTTTACATACAAAGGAAATGTTTGTCACTCTCCTATGTGTTTACTTGAAGTGCAGATGTACAGACAGACAATCCTAGCTAAGTTGGTGATAGTAAATAAATAAATAGAGTGCAGAGGCTTAAGGCTACTTTCCTAGTGCTGCTAAACTAACCAGGTATAAAAGGGCAGGACATTATGTACAAATACGTCAATTAGTTTTTTTTCTGGAAGTCCCCATGAAGCATTAGGGAAACGGATGCAAAGAGAAATTTTTTAAAGGTTTGAAAGTGAGTTTAATTTTTTTTTTAAGCATTTATTTTTTTTATGTATTTTTCATTTTAATTTTTTAAATATATTATTTATTTTATTTTAAATTATTATTATTTTTAATTTATTCATTCATTTTTATTTTTATTTAGTTTGGTCATTTTTATTACTATTATTATTATTTATTTTATTTTATTGAAAAAAAGAAACGGATGCATTGACAGTCATTACTCAATAGCAACTTGATTACAAACTTGGTCCTTATGAGACATTTAAACGAGTATGTGTGTGTGTGTGCGTGTGTGTGTGTGTGCGTGTGTGTGTGTGTGTGTGTTCCTGCCAGGCCTGCACTAATAGTCTTAATGCTTCCTGAGGAGTTGCCCAGAGCTGCATTAGCCTGTGGATGGGCCATTGATTTGACGCAAAGAGCCTCAGCACTCCACCCTCCGCAACCCAACACACACACACACACACACACACACACACACACACACACACACACACTCCACCCATCCAGCCCCTTAAAGCTCTATATGGCCATGGCTTCCTGTCTCACGCCCACGGGGTTATCTCCCCAATGCAATTAAGGTGCTTTAAAAGTGCATTTTCAGGAAGAAGAAGCATGGGGGTAATGAGGGAGAGTGCTGGCTGGACAGCTCCACCGCTGAGTGCGATGGGAAGCCCCCGCTACTCGCCAAGAGCCCAGCCAGACGCAAAGATGGATGGACACACCCCGACTAAAAGGACAGCGAAAGGGGGGGAGGAAATGGATGCATTACTAGAGGCTAGAAATGTGTGTGTGTCTGTAATATTAGCCGGGTGGGGGGGGGGGCTTATAGTGCAATAATACTTAAAGGAAAATAGGATTTTACTACCATGTTTTTTTTTTTTTCTGCTACAATAGACGCACCTTGATCATTGCTGATGTGCAGATCAATATGCAATTCAAAGTTGATTATATCATTCACCTAATAGGGTTTGGTTGTTTTAAAGGACTCTGTCACATGTCATATTCCATCTATTTGAAGCTATAGTTTGTCAATTGGACTTTTATCTGCAGGGCAATAGCTTGATTGTTGTATTCAGACAGTATACTGTTGATGACAACATAAAGGTTGAGAGTGCAAACGGAGGGTTTTCCACTGAATGGCTGGAAATTTAATTAAGTAATAAGTGCAAATGTCAACTAATGATTACTTTCATTGTCAGTATGTTGTATTTTTTTTTATTTTTTTTTTTCCCCCATCGTTCAAGTGCTGGTGCTTGAATTTTGCTGTTGTAATTACCTTTTAGTGTGTTGTTATTTAACTGGTCTGAGTGGAAAGGCTTCTACCCACCTCTGTGGTTTTCAGGTTCTAGAAAATCTACCCCCAGGTGTTTTCACACAAGTGGTGGTGGTGGTGGTGTGTGTGTGTGTGTGTGTGTGTTTGGGGGGGTGGGGGATGATTGACAGCTGTCATGTTAAGAATTATGGTACGGCCGCACTGAACATGAATTTACGTGTGTACGCCTGTGACACGCCGCGTAAACACCCGAGTCTGGACGCTGGATAATACACGTACGTCATTCTGTGACGACGTTGACAGCATCTCAACACTGATTGGCTTTCGTTGCTTGGGCATCACGTGAAAAGTTCAATATTTTCAACTAGAGCGTTTACGAGTAGTTGCGGCAAGACGCCCGATGCCAGGACCCTCCAACACGCTGCACCAACACATTCAACTCGCTGCCCGAACACGTCTCTCCGTTGACCTTGAATGTAATTTCGACACGTGACGGTGAAAATTTGCGTTGGGTGTGGCTGTGCCATTATTCTGATGTACCTTGACAGCTGTATTGTTACGTCCGCCAAAGTGGTTGTACTTTCATCAAGATTTGTTTGACTCTTACCAAGATAATTCAATATTTTGATGATATTTTCAGGAAATGTTGATTCTGGCACAAGGAACAGGGTTCCGAATGCGTCCTGGAAAGACTGGAAAATGATTGGGAAAAAATGGGAAACATTCCAAATGTCCTGGAAATGAAGTTATCCTGGAAAATGATCTTTTCCCTCCCCCTGCTTGTGACCTTGTGTGACTAAAATGAGATGAAACACAGGAAATAATTTTTCAGGGATTTATTGAAAATATATATATATATATATTTTATGGGAAGTAGAGGAGTGAATGTAAGAGAGAAGAGAAAGTTGGGAATATTCCAGTTAAACATTGTAACTCCAGTTTGTGAGGCTAATGAAGTGCTATGCTGTCATCTGTGGATGTGTTTGCATTATTCTATTAGCCTAGTAAACTAGACGAACCCACCTACTAGTTAAAAATATTTTTGCTTTTTCACTTTTTGTCTCATGATTAAGATTTTTTTTATTTCGCTTAATGCACCTTATAGTCCAGTGTGTCTTACAGTGCGGAAAATACGGTAAATGAAATATGAAATACTATAATAAATTTGAATAAAATAAGTAATAAAAGCAGCTGGGATAGGATCCAACATCCTTTCGACCCTATTAATGATCTAAGTAGTTTAAAACAAAAACAATGATTTCAGTTCAAATTAAATAATAATAATAATAAAAAAGCTAAAATTGCCTTTCTGAAGTTTTCTTTTTCACTCCCATCCAAGTTGCTCCAGTTAATATTTCTGTGAGCTTTGAAATAATTAAACATCTCCACATATTTCCACTGATGTGTGTCAGTTAAAGTGGCCCGGACTTGGTTTGGTTTGTGCATTGATGTGTTGCATTTCCACTGACGGTGCTGGCTAAATGTGGCCGGTTGTCATGGCGACGCAACATCTTTGCAACATCTGCAACTGCAGCTACGACTGACACTAGCAGAAGACAATGAAACTTAGAAATGTCACTAATAATTTCCAGAATAAGACATATTAGGATGTTTTTTTTTTTCTGCTGATAATACAGTTAAGACTTGACATCTGTTGTTGATTTAACAAAACCTCCTCGAAATGTTCCAGATTCCCTTCAGCTGCTTGGTTTTGGTCTCCTATGTCATGATAGAATGACACACATCCCTGCTGACAATGACTAGTGTGTGATCTACACGATTTTACATCATGTTTAGTATCACTTTGCATGGTTTGCAGTCTCAGCAAGTGGAATAGTATGTACTGCCAACAAAGCTGTGCTGAGTCAAGGCCAGTTGAGCTGATAAAATATGGCTGAGGAGAAGTATACAATGCCCTGTTCATTAAGTTTATTATACTGTATGTGCCAGTTGTTTCTGATTTAATGGTGGGGTGGGAGATTTTTTTTTTTTTTTTTTTTTACCATATTGCTTGAAAACATCTTCACCATCCCATACAGTATCACGCACTAAACTAGAATGTTTGGGGGAAAAAAAAAAAAAAAAAAAAGTTTTAGTCCAGTCTAGAGGGTGGAACCAGAGGAAAACTCTCGCCAATCATTGTACTGATCATCTTAACACTAATTGATTTGCTGATACGTCCATCAAATATCAACCCCCCCCCCCCCCCCATGCACGTTCACATAAACAACTATGGTGTAAAAGACGACAACAGGCAGAAAAACCAAAGTAAAAAAACTGTGTTTGAAAAAGCTACGGCCATGAGGAAGCTGAGCGAAGAACGGAACAGGACAAGGGTAGTAATCGCTCCGGCTTTCCAGCGCTGGCGTCAGCTGAAAAAGGAAAAGGGGCTCGAAACCGATGCTAAGGTGGCTATTTTTCTACTCGATAGGTAAGATGATACAGTTATGATTGTATAATATTTCAACATACTAATCGTTTACGGGTATCATATTCATCCAGTCAGTGAGAAAATGTCGGATATTGACCAAATGGAATGTTCCAGCAGGTTACCATAAACTATTGTCCTTATCCCTTAGTTTTCCCATGGTGTTTATTTCATGCTTCTAAACCTATTGTTAACTAAGCTTCATGTGACACAAACTGATAAATGTGGCTCATTGTTTTGTTATTTCGGATGCTAATCGACGTTGAATGCTCGTGAATCGTGGATCATTTGATGGAGTTGTGCAGGTGTTAGTCATTCCACAGACAAACAGGAACACTACAGACAGACGTTTGCTGAATTGTAGATAGATGTTTGTGTTTCTTGGTGTGTCCACATACCACACCATATATACATATACATACATATATTAATTTTTTGTCTTTACCTGTAACATCCATCAACATCCAGTTTTTTTTTTTTTTTTTTTTTTTAAATTTCACCCGACTATAATAGTGAGAAGAGGTTCTTCCATTGCAGTTTTGCATTATAAACTATTTGCGCTTTGCTTGGAAACCTCTTGCCAGCACAAAAACTTTTAATCGATACGAGGGTTTTATTTGGAATTGAGGTTTTTTTCCATTAGATTAATTTTTATGCCCAAGTTATATTTGTGCGATTTGAGGGTCAAAGGAAAAGCTATTAATGTTAACACAACAACACAGTTTATGAAATAAAATGTAAAATTCTGGTTCCATCATAGTGAAAAAAAACAGTCTAATCATAATCAGTCAACAGGAGGACAACAGGAGGAACACATTCTTTAGTTTTAACCCTTGAATAAAATCATCTTAGTAAGTTTTAACATGAAGCAGAGAGTAGTTTATGTCTGTCACAATGTGGGTTTTCAGGTTGAAGTAAAGTGGTGCACCTGCATGAGCTCCACAATGAGCCATTTCCCTGTCCAGATGATTTAGACACATTAGGGTTAATGGGCTAATTACTGCGGCTGCTCCAGCTCTCACTGCATGTTATGCAATATCTGGGAGGATACAGACAATTGGGTTTCAGCATCTGACACTGACGGAGGATGTCTGTTCGACCGATTCCCTGCTGCCCTAAGCGAATAAATGCCACACACTGCGATGGCGTCCAGGCGCAAAAAGACTGTGCTTGGTCTTTATTTGTTTGTGTCTCTGTGATTTAAGGCTTGACACACCACTGTGCTCCAAAAAAAATGAAGAAGAAGAAAACAAGATGGTGTTTTAGAATGAGCCTGTTTGCATCATCAACATACAAAAAAATGCTGATTATTATACAATTTCTGGAGTGATTATTTAAAGGTGGGGTACGAGATCTTAGAAAAAAAGGGTTCGAACAAACTACATTTTGAAAATACACAATTCTAAAGTCCAAACCACTTTCTAAAGACATTCCTCCAGGCAGTTGAGTTTAATCGTTGACCATTCAATCATTTTGATTGGGTGCTCAAAATAATATGAAATGATATAAAATAACATATACTTTATTTTCCTTGTGGGAAACTGTTTCCTGGACTCCATACAGTTGCAGTTTACAATATAGAAAGAAACAACAATTAAACAAAAGTGCAATAGAAGAAAACTTCACAGCAGTATATAAGTATATACTGTATGTATAGAAATATAAGAAATGTGTGTGTGTGTGTGTATATATATACACATGTACAGTATTGCACTTACTTGAACTATTGCTCTATATTCCACATATATGAATATAGCACCATGCAGCTTAATGCATTAACAGTTATTGGTGGTTTTTAAGCAGTTTAATGGATGTTGGCAGGAATTAGTTCTTGTAGGAAATGGTTGGGTGGTGTTTTTTAGTCCTGTCCACTCCACAGGTGACAGTGTTTTTTAACTTTTTGTTTTAGAGCATTTAATTAATTGGTTATAATTGGAATGTGAAGGGGATTTTAAACAATATAGTAAAAAAAATGCTCCAGGAAAACATCTTGTACCCCACCTTTAAACTAGAC
This sequence comes from Siphamia tubifer, assembly GCA_020466265.1. Classification (NCBI taxonomy): domain Eukaryota; kingdom Metazoa; phylum Chordata; class Actinopteri; order Kurtiformes; family Apogonidae; genus Siphamia; species Siphamia tubifer. Next base: position 47,050,429 of record CM035798.1, on the reverse strand, counting down.
TTGTAATAGTTTTTATACTGTTGTGTGTTTGTTCATGTTGTGATAAACTATTCATCACTGTTGCCACTTCATGTCACTGCTGCTCATGCTGAGGTCTATTCACCACCACTTTAACTGACACTACTGCTGCGTACTGTGGAATGTTCTACATATTTTTAGCATACTTTTTTCTAATCTATTTAACATCTATATTTTCTATTTCATTGTTTATATTTCTTATGCTACAAAGCAAGACTTGGGTAGGTATATTACATTTTATCATGTACCATTGATGGTATGACAATAATATTGAGTCTGAGTCTGATCTGCTTTAACAGCAGTAATCTGATTATGAGAACTCTGATTAAAGCACCTGATTTCTCTCCAATATTCCAATGTCACCATGCATGTATACAGATTAAACTGATTTCTTTCTGGCTTTTACATTTGTGTAAACTCAAATGACTCAAAACTCACCTCTTCCAAATTGCATACTCTTCATAATCCAACTTTTCTTCTTCTTCTTCTTCGCTCTTATCCATTTATTTCATCTTATTTATTTATTTTTTCTGCCACAGCCACCTGTTTTTATCCATGTAGTTTTTGTTTTTAGACCTGTTTTCATACGGTTTTTACTCTGTAAAGGGCCTTGAGAGTTTTGAAAAGCACTGATAAATAAAATGTATTATTATTATTAACACAATTATGAACCATAGAGAAAAGAAATGTAGTCGAAGATGAGTGGAAGACAATAACAGGAAGTTAATGGATGTCCAAAGTCTGATAATGGACTGGAACGTCCAAACCAGGGTTTATTGACTAACACATTTTGAAGAGCATGTGAATGCATTCTGATAAAGAGAGTTATCCAGTTATTCTGAGTTATTGGACTTTTTATGCTCATGTTAACAGGCTCATTGATGTAAAAATGACACTGGAGGCAATATAAAGAAAGTGTTAGAATAAAAGTAGAGGTGGGACAGACACGGCTCATGTCCTTAGGCTCAAATTAACAATAGACCAATATATAAGCTATTATTTAAAAATAAATAATTATATTAATTTATTGGATTTATATAGCACTATTATGGCCAGTCAAAGCACTTCACATTAGTGCCCCATTATTCATTCACTTGCACATGCACCCTCTGATGGTGGTAAATTGCATATGTAGCCACAGACTGACAGAAGCATGGCAGCCATTTTACACCTACTCTGACCACCACCAAACATTCATACACCAGTGTGAGTGGGTTTAATATCTTGCCCAAGGACACAACGGACCAATTAAGACAGAGTGGGATTCGAACCACCAACCCTTCAGTTACCTGCCGCCCCCATTGTTGCATCGATAGTAGCCTTTTGTATTGGCCAATTTGCTCTCTTTTCCAGCCATTATTTACTGACACCTCCATGTTCTTGGAGATATTGCTGTCCAGACTGGTGTAGTTTTTTGGTGTACTTATCAGATTAACTTTCACGTCTGTTTCAGCCGTTTCTGCATTTGAACTATCAGTCATGTTTCCTCTGTTGAAACTGGATGGGTGGAGTCACATGACTACACATGCTCCACACAGCCTTAATGGGAAATGAAGATATTGTACCAGCACACACAGTCAAAATAGACAAAAAAATGCTTTTTTAAAATTTTTATTTACTTTTATTAAAATACAGAATTTACCATCATGGGCAAAATCATGACGGTTATTGTTGTAAGTGTCTGTAATGGTACATTTTTGGTTGATTGCCCAAGCCTAGTCTCCGATAAGTAAAGATTTTCTGATATTTAGTATCATTTGACAGAAGAAAAAAAACCCTGAATCAGCTCCAAATATCATCTTAGAAATATCAGCAGCCTGTATCAAGCATCAGCTTAAGGCACATAAAAAATAAAATAAAAAAAAATCTGTATCAGCCCCAAAAAACCCGCATCAGTCGATCAATAGCGCAAATAAACCATTACTGCTTCTCAAGAGAACGGCAAACTATATATTTTAGAAAATGAAGGCTGCAAACTTCACACTGATGGGGTCAGGAAAATGAGCAGCGTAAGAAAAGGGTGAGTAGAGAGCAAAAAACAGAGGGAAAACAATGAAGGCTACAGATAAGGAGGAGGAGGCGGTGGTACGGCTAACGCACTATAAGCTAATAAAGTGGGAGTACTCTTCTCTCCTCTCCTGCCTCTGGTCCTGCTCTGCTGCTCTCAGTAAAAATGCTCTCTTTCTGCAATCAATAGCCTCATAATTTCACCCAAATAGCTGCCCCGGCTGCTGTGAAATGGCGACAAATCACGGGGCGCAGCATCGACAGCGGCAGCGGCGGTGGCAGCGCTGCAGCTCGGCCAGGCCCACGGCTTTGACAAGGAGCCAAATATTCTATTTATCTTCCTTCAGATCACTGAATGCAAACTGTGAACAAGATTTGTGAGAAAGAGAGTAGATCCGAGAGATAGAGAGAGCGAGTGTGGTGGCACATATTTAGACAGGACTTACAGGCATGGAGGCAATGAGGCGTTTTATACCAGCTGGCTTTGAAGCAAGCAATGGTGTTTTGATTGCATTGTTAAGGCTTTGTATGAGGTCTAGGCGCATCTCTTCAGTGTGGAACAGCAGCGTTCGGAGTCTGTTTTGTCCTTTTTAGAAAAAAAAAAAAAAAAAAAACCTCGGAGTATTTCTTCCGTTTCCAATCACACATGCTTCATTTGAGTTTTTAGCACTTCAGTGTCATAATTACGAGCAAAGGAAAGAGCCAGGGTTATTATAGCGGTACCAAAAACTCACACTGGAACTAAAACCGGCGGTGAAAACATGGAAATAAAAACTAAAAATGAGGGGAAAATATAATAAAAACCCACGCGATCAATATAACACTAACCAAAAGCTGAATTCTAGAAACAAAATAAACTCAGTTTTCAACTTGTCGAAGAATAATATGGGTTTGCAAACAGTGGATTTGTAAAACATTTGATGGAATAGATTCTCTCATCTTAACCTTTTACAGCTTTTATAAATCAAGGCTTTGGAAAACTAAACAAAAACTAACATTTGTTTTGCACGTGTAAAAATAAAATAAAACTGACATCTAAAAGCAACACATTTACATTCAATTAAAGCCTGGTTCTATCTCTAGGTTCATCTAATTGTTTAAAAAAATCTGCAACTTTTTCTTTCTTTTACATTTTCACAAGAAAAAGGAGGATTAACCAAATGTGTTTAGCAAGTAAAAGCATATAGAACAGACAATCTATCACTATTAAATTATGTTTCCATCTCGTTTTAGAAGAATCTGAACATCTAGGAGTGTCTCGCTCAACATTTATTGCACTTGTACTTCATTTCTCAGCTTCCTGTCTGGAGCTAAATTATGCTGAATAACATACAGGAGGATATAGGAAATAAACATTTAGCAAATATGAACTGATTCAGATTTGGAGCATTTTAATGATATTAAATGTTAATGCCAGACATGAACAGATGCACTTAGACCTATTCTAACCCTGCGATGAACTGGCGTCTCATACAGGGTGTACCCCGCCTTCGCCCATTGTAGCTGGATTAGGCCCCCAGTGACCCCCGCGACCCTAGTGAGGATAAAGCGGGTTCAGATAATAATGAATAATAATATAAAATTCACCTTATAACCTAACTGAAAGGGCTTCAGATTAAAAGTAATATGCTGTTTGGTTTCTTGTATTTTTCTTCAGATTATTTAATACGGTTGCTCTAGATCTTTTTTTTTTTTTTTTTTTACATTTGGAGTACCCCTTGAAATGTACTCTTTTTTTTTTATTTTTTTTTTGTCAAGTACCCCCAAATCTCACTTGGAACATTTTTAATTGAAAAATATTTGGCAAAACAAAAAAACAAAACATCACATTGCTTCATTTGCACATTCGAAAAGGAGTGGGAGGAAGTCATACTTTTTTTCACCCCACCTCTTCACCTCAAAAACAATCTATATTTTAATTTTAACGCCCTGTCAACATGATATAAGTTCCCTTCACATTGTTGTGGTGAAATGGAATGAATCTAATATTAACTGAGGAAATACAATTATTATACTCCAGTTCTGTGAGTATTTATATATGTACTAGACATTTTTATTAGAATGAACACAGTATATTCTTCAATAATAGACCAGGCCATTGCATGGTTACAAATGTTTGCTTTTGCCAATGTCATGCAGCTTGGGTTTGAAGCTTTTATTTGTTTGTCGACCTTGTCTATTTTAAGAGATTTGTAGCGTCTAAGGGAATTCAAATAGGGAAACTCCAGTCCAAAACTTACGTACCTGAACAAGACAAACTGACAGACTAGATAAAATGGAAAAAGGACGTCCATTTTAACACTCTGACAGGACAGACTTTGTGGACCTAAACTTTGACTTGTTAGCCGTAGTCAGCTTTAATGACATCGAAAGAGGATCAATTCTCAGGCATTTTTGCCACAAAGTATAACCTGTAATGTCAACTTTTTGTCCCTGCTCTTGGGAATACTTAGCCCATCTTAATAGGATCTAGATCATATTTAGGGTTGTTACTGTGGCCATAACATGCAGCAGGAAACTGGCCAATATGTGAGTGGTGGCATTGGGGCTTTAAAAAGGAGATAAAGTACTACTCTGGGGGTCATTACAGAGCACAAACCTGATATCGCTGTTGGAACGAAGACACCCTCTTCTCCAGGATCGTACCCTATGGAATTGGACATAAAGTGGTGCATGTATAGTGTGGGTGAATCCAACCACGAACAAATGGAAACATGATGATGGTGGTTAGGAGCGGGAACATTTGCATCCATACTATCAGTTTTCATACTTGAACATCATATGGCATTGTATGTGACTTTAGTGTGATTTTCAATAGGGATGTTAAAGGATGAGCGTTGGACCGATGGTTGACCACATCAATGTTGTGTGGTCATAATGTGAAAAACAAAGCAAGTGTTTTCTTTTCTCGGTGACTGACTTCAACCAGTTAATGGGGCTCGGTGATCTTTCAAGATTCCGCCATCCCTTTTGGTATGTTTTCAGCCATTTTTATTTATTCATCTATTTATTTATTTTTACTTTGCTTTTCTTCTGTGACCATTTGCTTTACAGTAGTTTTCTATAATTTTACCTGGGCTTATACCTGCAAATGTATATGTATATATATATATATATATATATATATATATATATATATATATATATATATATATATATATATATAATGTGTGTGTGTGTGCTACCCAACCCAATTTAGGACTCTAATCCTGAGTACTACTATGTTTCTTGTGCATTTTTGTTCATGTTTTATCACAAGATTTCTGTCTTGGCAGACTAAATTCTAGATTGGTGATGGGACAGAATGGTTTTGTGTGTGTTGTGTTTTGTTGAGACTATCAGAGTAGGTAAAAAGGCAGTTAAACCACTTCAAGACTTTACTGATGCACTCTCAGGGGAAGTGTATGTCAGTGTCTCCTGAATTAAACCCATTATCCATTTGTTCAAAACCAGTCTTCTGCAGCCTGAGGATGATGATATAGAGTTTACTAAAACAATAGAAATAAACATACTGAGGTACCTTGATGAAAAATGGTCTACAGTCTACCACTTGTAAGACTGTAGACTGAATAAACCTGAACTGACTCACATGATGTGCATTTTTTTTGCGGAAATATGGCTCCTGATATGATCTGTAGGTAGCATCATTCAGCTTTTTCACGTGGTCTGGTGTTTAAAAGGCAAGTGAAAAATCAGGAATATCGCAAATATCGAAGAATCACAATTTAAATCGACTCGGCACCCAAAAAAATCATAAAAGAATCGAATCGGCATGAGAGCATATCATCCCAGCCCTAACATTAACCCTGTAAAAGATGAACTCTTGGACATGTCCTCTCTAATGGACCCAAGGTTCTGGACAACCGACATTGACCCACACAAGGTGGAACAAGTCAAATGAAGAGCGATTAATGATCTATTGTCTTCACACACTGATGAAAGCTCGCCACAGCCTGGTCCAGTTCTGCAGGTGGACTAAGAAGAGGCATGGTCTCAGCCAGACCCTAAGAGGAGGAGAAAAACTTCATCAACCTTCTTCAAGAGGAATCATGCACCAACCTTTGACCAGTCAAAAGCAGTTAAAATAGAGACCGAACTAGTTACTTATCTGCTTTTACCAGAGGCAGACCCTGACACTGACCCACTTCAGTGATGGAACAGCCACCAATTGAAGGCTCAGTAACTTGGCCAACAAGTACCTCTCTATCCCTGCGACAACTGCTCCATCTGAGTTATAGTTATAGACAACAAGCACTGACCTCATGTCCTGTACCTAAGCCAAAATGTGATTTTGTTCATATATTCAGGGATAATAATAATAATAATAATAATAATAATAATAATAATAATAATAATAATTAATGGATTGGATTTATATAGTGGTTTTTTGGCCACTTGAAGCACTTCACATTAGTGACTGATTATTCATTCACTCTCACATGCACCCTCTGGTGGTGGTAAACGACACATGTATCTACAGTTGTCCTGGGGCAGACTGACAGAAGCGTGGCTCTCATTTTGTACAGTCGCTCTGACCACCAACAAACATTGACAGTAGTTGTCCACACCTGTCCACACTTGTCCATACCTGTCCACACCTGTCCGAAAGCTGCCAATTTTTTCCCATGGCCGGTCTAGTCATGAAACCAGATCATGGCATTGATGGGTTAGAAACGCTTTAGGGACATCGAGGAGTGAAACTACACCCCCGTCCACACCCAAATGCACACACATATGTGGGTATTTTTCTGCAGATTTTATTTAGTTATACTCCACAAATGATATTGCCTGTACTGTATCCGACGGTTCAATAAATTAAGGAATTACGGAATATGAAATGTTCTTTTTTTTAATGAAGTATAGAAACAATATTTAGCTCTTATACTTTTGGTTTCTGTTGAAAGAGAAATTCAGGTTTTCAAGAAAAGAATTGTTAATCGAACGATGAGGTCAATCAGCTACAGTAATGATTAATGAATTAATAGATCATTTGCATCCCTGTCCTGGATACATATGACCCAATTTGACTGAAATTGTATTTTAAATATTAATGTTATTAGTGGTAACACCTGTTTAAAAGCACTTCTGTTCCTCTGGTTCTGAAACCATTTTGCACAGACTCTGGAAGTGAAATCCCACCACGAGCCCCGTCCCTCTGTCCTTCCATCTCTTTAACCTTCATTCATCTTACCTGACTTTGTGCATTCCAAAAGGTAATGTACGCAGGGCTGTTTTTTTTATGTGCTGAAATATTCATATATGCAAGCGGGCCTGCACAGCGGCATTTTACACCTACACAGAGCGCTGTGACGGGCAGACAGCCTGTTACACAATAAGAGGCCTCTCCCTGGAGAGATCTACTAAAGACTGGGAGTTAAATCTGAAATGGCTCACTGTTAAGGAGGAAGGCTCATTTTTGTTGCAACTGCAGACGAGGAAAAAGTGACTGAAGGCTACAGAGAGGAGGAGGATGGGGGAGGATGGGGGAGGAAAGGAGGAACATGAGGTTGAAAGATGATAAATGCAACAAAGACACTGTGGTTTAGGTTATGACGAAGTGTCAGAGGGGAACAAAAACGTGAGGATGATTCACTCTCCGGTAAATGCACTGTGCTATGTCAGTAAATTTTTAGTCAAATACAAATTTCTTTTTAATTTGTCGTCAAGAGTTGAATAAGAACCAGAATTAAAATATTACTTTTATCTCATTTATCTCCATTTATATCCAGTTGATACTATTTCATCAGAATGTTACCAAAATCAGGAATAAATAGCAGAATTTGCCAATACAGCTCTCTCCTCTAGGTCCAAATAAATGTTTATAGTTCTATAAATTATAATAGATTAACCTACTGCCATTTAATGTTCATTGGAAGACACAATATTTTTTTTTAAATTTTCACATCTGAAAAAAACTTAAAAGTAGCCACTACTTATATTTAACCTTTAGTTAACAGAAGAATTTTGTTTAATACCAGACAATTTAAAAACTTTAATTCAAATTAAGAATAGAATCATTTAAAAATAATAAAAAAATGTGTACATTTACAAATTTACATTAAAGTAATGTCTTTTCAAGCATGTTAAAACATTTCTTCCATTATCATAATTTTTTTTTTTAGTTTTTGAACCTCAAAGTCCAAAACAGCCACAGCAACAAAAAGACTATATGGATCTAAAATATTTAATGAACTTTTCAAACCATAATCTTATCAATACATGTAAATAACTGAGGTAAAGTACAATTTGTCATCTTTTCATGGTCATCAGATATGATCCATTTGGATGTTCAGAGGCTCCGTAGTTTCCATGGAAACACCATCATCTTCTACAACATCAATTCATCAGTAAAACCCATGGAGCTTGACAAATAAAAGTGCTTATAAAAGCTTATTTTCAGGTTTATGATATATTTGGCTGAAAAAGTCAATTTTTCTTCAGTTGTCTCTGTTCTGGGGTAAGAAACTTTGAACCTTTGAACATTTTCATGATCAGTTAATTAAATATAGGAAAATACCACATTTCTACTGAAAAATATATCCAATAATGTCATATTAAATTGACTAAAATAACTAGAAATGTTGAATATGGAGGAAAAAATATTTGGAAGTTGCCGTAAAAATAGTAGTTGGTCTATAAGGGTTATTAACATTGCTTTAATTCTGTTAAATCTTTTATATAATTGTCGTCTTGTTACTGTTTTACATCCTAGTACAAAGAGGCAGTTCAGAGGAGAGCTGAACCTCAGGAGGAGCATCAGAAAGAGCAGTGGATGATAGCAAGAAATATATAGACCTCTGTGATCAGCCGGGTGTAATTCTTATCAGAAGGAGCAAGTATGCACTTTCTTTACTGCAGTGGAAGTACAGACGAGCAGCCTAAGGGCGTTTCCACACTGCGTGTCTGAGTCCGTATCCGAGTTCATTTGACCTCAAAGTCTGTTTAATTACGTCAATGTGAATGCAAACATTCCCTGTGTGAATACTGTACCCAAGTCCTGCTGAGAAGATAGTCCTGGGGATGGACTGAGTGGATTCCAGTTCAGTACGTTGCTGTATGAAAGCGATTCTTACTCCCAATCAGACGTGCACTACTCACCATGAGACCATAGATGGTGCTCCTATTGTCTCCTAAAAAAGCCTGGGATCCACGCAGCATGGCCCCTCCTTACCGAACGAACCACTGGGCGACATATCAGGGACAACAAAGGTCACTCTTTTTCACTTTGCCTCAAACAGTCTAAGGGACAGAAAAGTCTTCCCCACCATTGTAGGCAAATGGACAGAACAGTCACTCAGTTATGGACGTGTTTGTCTTCTTCTTAATTCTGTGTTTCATGGATAGCGACAGAACACTACCTATTGTTTCGGTCGTGTAAGACCCACTCTTACTCAGGTACATGCTTGTTAATGCAACATCAGTGGGAAAGGTGTGAGTGTGTTCAGGTAATAGCACAGATTGGATACCTTGTGTGAAACCATGTTAAAAGACTGTGATAGAAGTAGAAGCACTGCATACCTGAGTCCATACGCTACCTGGATACGTCTATGTCCTCCTGATGATTTAGTCACTTTCGTTTTTCAGTGATGACGTCACTTCCAGTTTTGGGCACAGATTAGGCACTTCCCCACTGTAGGAACAACGACATTAACATACCTCGTAGTATCACCTGCCAATGGATTCTTTGTCTCCTGACTCTCTTGGGAAACTCCTCCATTCTTGACATTAGACCAGAGGTGTCAAACATGCAGCCCGGGGGCCAAATCCGGCCCTTTGGATGAATTTGTGAAATGTAAAAATGACACTAATATATTTTAAGTCTAATTTAGTGCTTAAAGAATACATCACTATATGGACGTTAGTATCACATTTGCCCCTCCCATGGTTCCTACTGCCCTGTCAGAAAGCAAACCCAAAGGTTCCCTAGAAACTATATAGTTCTAAGAACTATTTAGTTAGTTAGTTAGTTCTCAGCTGGATTCGGGTACAGTGCATTTGCTTTGCAGCGGTTGTGGCTCAGTTGGTAGAGCGGGACGTCAAATGACCAAAAAGGTCAGTGGTTCGAATCCTGGCTCCAACTGTCCACATGTCAAAGTGTCACAATTTGAATACTAAATTGCTCCTTGCGTGGCAGCATCTGCTTCCTGGTGTATGTGTGTGTGTGTAAATGGGTGAATGTGAGGCTATGCAAAGCACTTTGAGCACCATGAAGATGGAAAAGTGCTGTATAAGTGCAGTCCATTTACCATTCATCATTCACATCGATAAAATGAAGTGGACTTTGGGGTCATATGGATACAGACTCTGGTAAACTGTGTGAAAGCACCCTGACTATGATGTTAACCGATGACTGTTTGACCGATGGTTGACAGCATCAACGTTGTCTGGTCATAATTTTCTGTCGTCAGTTTAAAAAAAAGCAGGTAGCAGGTAGAGACTGGGACACCAAGTTGTCGCCATGACAACCCAAAAGCACAATGGATGAGTTGTTATCCATCTGACAGACCTACTTAAAATGACATGACGGGTGGGCTACGGCCAAAGGAGTTTGTGCCGTACCGACGCAGGCTGGTGGACAACGCTAAGAGTTTTTTCCACAATATTTAGCAGCATAATTTACTGTAACATTGAATGTTTTCTCTGTGTGACGGTTTAAAATGAGCTTTTAACATAACATCGCTTGACATCTCAGTGTGACTCATGTTTAAAAAGCGAAGTGACTGAAGCACCACGGTGCGTAATGGTTGTGTGTGTGTGTGAGCCAGCAAAGCAAGTGTTTTCTTTTCTTATTCTACGGCCCTCCATTCACTTTCAATGGACGTTCCCAGCATTCTGTGGGCGGATATTTTTCGATAACCGCCATTAATGCCCGCTGCCAATCGCAATGAGGTTTGTCACTTCAGATTCACAGTACTATATCACTCCACAGGTAGTTTGGCCACTTTGAAAGTAAATATTCACTACGTTGTAACGGCTACTTTATCCAGTCTGTTAGAGTAGTTGCTGTAATAACCCATAGAATAAGCAGGGTAATGTATTACCCACGCATGACTATCGAAAAATACCCTAAAAACAAAATACCCCGCCTTGAAATATTTTTCAGATAGTCAAGAGTGGGCATTACATTATTCCTTTGGCAGCTGTGACTCAATTGGTAGAGCGGGTCCCGAAGGGTTGGCGGTTCATGTCCCGCCTCTGGCTGTGCACATGTCGAAGTGTCCTTGGGCAAGACACTGAACCCTATGTTGCTCCCAGTAGGGTCAGGTAGTGCCAGTGTATTGGCAGCAGCCGTCTACTGGTGTACGAGTGTGTGTACGAATGTGAGGAATTGTAAAGCGCTTTGGGCACCATGTGGTGTATAAAATGTGCTATATAAGTACTATCCATTTACCATTTACCTTACTTGGTGACCGACATCAACCGGTTAATGAGGCTCAGTGATTGGTCAAAAGTTTAAAGAAATTTCTCCATCCCTAACCCTGACACCATGGACGTGTTTCCACTTCAGCGCTGGCTCCTACTGAACACATGATCCTTATTCCTTCCACTCGGGCTGAATCGTTCCGGTCTCCTCTAAAAGGGACGTTTTATTCTGATTGTGTTTGTATTCTGATTAGTGAAATATTAGGACCCATGGCAACACGCCTAAGGTCGAAGAGGCATTTATCTGGATAATGTGATTCCTATCTCACTACTTAGTATTTGACCCCACATGGGAAGGGGAGATCCATGCAGCCCACTGAGCCAAGGATGCAATGCAGAATACAAAAAGTATGACACTCGACAAGCAATTCAGATGGTTGCAACTATAGCCAGACAGATGAGCAGAGAACAGGCCGGCGCTGGTGGAAAGCGATCTCCACCGCAGAGCCCTGTGCGCATTGTGCTGCCTTGATTAAAGCCTTCAGCATCCACTGGCTCAGTTAACATGCAGTGGAGTGGGAGGGGTGGTGGTGGTGGTGGGTGGTGGGGCTGGGGAGGCAACCTGAGGAGGAGACAAGAGACGGAGAGACAGGGAGAGAGGGCGCTGGATGCATTGTGTATATGTGCAGCCATCTGTGCGAGTGTGGGGGAGGGGGAGGGGTGGGGAGGTGGGTGGGTGGGGTTAGGGGAAGGAGGGCAACTAAAGGAGACTTTAGGTGGATGCAGACAAGACACAAAGTAACCGGTTTTGTTGCATAACGGCCAGGGGACGGCCCATACTTGTCAGAGCTTCACAAAACCCACATCTGCTTACTGTTCGATCAACACATACCTGCAGGAGACAAAAACAAACAAACAAACAAACAAACTAGTGACCCTTTTTTTTCTCCCCCATGTCAATAATACACTATTCCTTTATTGCTTCAATGTATTTACAATGATGGAAAAATGTGCTGTTAGTTTGATGTTGATCCTAACTTAACCCTTTCCTCCACTAATTGTTGTTAAACTTGTAGCATTTATGACATAAAACATCGTATTTCTTCAGTATCTTATTTATTTTTTTCATATTCATCTCAGTGGATTCAGTACATCAACAGTTTAACAATGGTAATGGTGTTCATTTTTATGCATTAACACAATAAAGCTCTTTCCACAAAGAGAATACATTGCTGATTTAAGAAAACATATTCTTTGTCTTACGCACATTGTACAAATTGCTTTGTGTGTCTTTGTGTGTGTGTGTGTGTGTGTGTGTGTGTGTGTGTGTGTGTGTGTATGTGTATTACAGCTGTCAAAATTAATGCATTAATGCAGGTTAATACATCATCATGATCAGTCTGATAAAAAAAAATAAATAAAAAATGAACCCATTTGCAGTTCAGACTGACTGAACATCTCTGGTTATACTGTACATTTGGTGCAGTTTGTCCAAGTAGAGTTACTGTCGTACATGAACAAATGGGCAGTTCATCCAGTAGTGACAGACAGCAGAACCAAGACACTAAACAGTTCATTGGCCTCTGGATGGACACACACACACACACACACACACACATGCAGTGGGCACTTGGCTTTTATAATATAGATATTTTCTTTATATATATATTTTTTGTTGTATTCATAATTTATTTACTGCTACTGATTTCAGTATAAAATATAATGCATGCCTAATGTCATGAAGCAGTCATTACATTCTGAGAAACTTGAGTCACCGAAACAAAACGGCAAAAACCATAAGGATTAAACTGTCAACAAACTATTCCCTAAACCGTAGTTTGGTAACCACATGTTTGAGATTCATTAAACAACATAACAGGATAAGACTATTAATTCCACAATGGGGAAATTCAAGTATCACAGCAGCATTTACAGTAACGTGAGTGTAACAAATAGAAAACGCAATGGCACAACAATTAAGAGTTAGAGTCATTACTGCAAATAACGTAGCTTTAATTAAAGACTGAATTGCCTGCTATAGCAATGTCACACATGAAATAGTTAAGTGAAGGTTGTTAATTTGAATATTACTCTTAGAATAGAAATATGACGCACATTAGTGACATTAGGTGTAAGTGACATAATAGTAATGAAACAAATTGTCCAATATATGTCGATTAGTGTATTGACGCCGCTATTGATCAGTTATTCCAGTAAACAATCCAAACAAAATGAAAATGATCTAAAAATCAGTAGAATGTCATGAAAGTGGACGTAGATAACCAGGTAACACACACACACACACACACACACACGTATATACATATAAATATACACATTCAGAAAGAGTACTCAACACCGCCTTATTACAAAAACTGTGGGATATTGAGGCGGTTTTGCGACAATTGTCTACAAGGGGGATATGAGTGTGTGCATTAGCAGTTGTATGTAGTGTAAGTAGGTTGATGTGGATGGTTGTGTGTCAGTGTCAGGGGACTGGCAGTGAGGAGGAGGAGGAGGAGGAAGAAGAGGAGGAGAGGCTAACAGCATATTAACAACGCTAAGAGTAGGTGGGAAGAGAAGCTTACAGCCTATTTTACAGCAATTAAACACCGCAGTCGATTTTAGCCTATAGTCTGCTGCACCTCCCCCTCATCTCTTTGTGTCTCCCTCTTTCTGTATCTCCCTGTCTTCTTTCTACCCTTCATTCCTCAGTGTTCTCTCTCTCTCTCTCTCTCTCTCTCTCTCTCCGGGTTTTTACTGCTGATGATTACCCTTTTGATTCCTGGCTTTACGATGACAGTGGATGCAGGGTGACGCTACCGTAAACATCTGTCACATTTATGTCCATTCCGTCCTGTTTATTTCTATGAATTATGCGTGGCAAGAAGCAGACAGGTTTGGCTTTTGTTTGTCGTTACAGTGCACTGGTTTATTGATTTGTAAAAAAAAAAACAAAAACAGAAGTTGATGAATTACTGCAGCTCATCAGGCATCAGGCTCTGTATGGTTATGGCTTCTTTTATGGGCATTTAAAGGGTTTTTGGGTGTAATTTGGGAAATAATAACGTAAAAAAATATCTTTCAGCATATTGTAATTCAAGTGGTTTTAGAAAAATGATGAGCTTATGTAACTCCTCTTGGCTCTGTTCAACAGCTTTACAAAATCTAGTCTGTGATAGGAGACTTTGGTCCAATCACAGTTCTATTTGGTGATTGACAGCTGTCAGTGAGTGTATGGCAACATGGTAGCCCGCCCCCAAAACACCATATATTCACTTAAATCTCGCTTGGTGCCATGAATTTCTATCATGCTGTTGATTTGAGGAGACAGATTATGTATAAATACAGACAACATATTGTTTCTACACATTATGTTTAAGCAATTTTCCAGCTGTGGGATCAATGAAGTACTTCTATTCTATTCTATTCTAAAACTTAAGCCAGAGATAGTTGCCATATAGGTGATGAAACCCTAACGATATGTACCGTATTTTCCGGATGATAAGGCACACTTAAAATACTTTTTTTTTTCCAAAAACCCCAGTGTACCTTATAATCCAGTGCGCATTACATATGGATTCATTCTGGTTGTGCTTAGTGACTTGGAATTTTGACTTTTTCTCATAATTTTGGCTTTTTCTCTCATAATTTTGGCTTTTTCTCTCATGGTATTGGCTTTTTATATCATGATTTTGGCTTTTTATCTCATGATTATGGCTTTTTATCTAATGATTTTGGCTTTCTATCTCATAATTTTCATTTTTATGTAATAATTTTGACTTTTTAATCTCATAATTTTCATTTTTAGCTAATAATTTTGGCTTTTAACAAATATTTTGGCTTTTTCTCTCATGATATTGGCTTTTTATCTCATGATTTTGACTTCACTTAATGCGCCTTATAGTCCAGTGTCTCTTAGATTGCGGAAAATGCAGTAATTACGATATATTTTTTGCCCCTTCAAAAGATCAGACATACTTTTTACAATTTCAGTAGAATTAATTTATCTGTGTTTTGACAGATGTGAGAACAGACATTCATAATTAAGTAGCACCGTACTGAACCAATCACACTTCAGCCACATCAGTTAGGTCGACCCACACGGGACAGGTGTAAGAGCAGCTGCAGCACATATGCAAATGAGTGGGCTGCAGTGGGAGGTAATGAGTGTTCCCTCGGGAGGACATTTGACCGAGAACTCAGGTGACCGGTCTTGGTTTCGGCGGACAACAGAGGCATAGAAGCCAGGAGACGGATGTTCAAAGTATATCGCTTTCACTTCATCCTGGGTGGGGATGTTGGATGGGTCATGTATCTGTCTCTCTAGTTACTTTACCATTGGATATGTGCGCAAAACTTGACCGATATTTACTGAATATTCAAAAAACAGAAGTGCGCAATCTGCATTTTTCCATTAAATCACATATGTAATGATCTTTTTATTTATTATTGCGAAAAACTCACAATTCCATAAACATAGTGACAAATATAAATAGTTTTTTTACAGATGTAATTATTATTATTATTGTTGTTGTTGTTATCCCTGAATATATGAACAAAATCACATTTTGGCTGAGGGACAGGACATGAGGTCAGTGCTTATAACTATAATAATAATAATTCTTATTATTATTATATATTACCCCTCTGTCCTGTACTAAATAAAACATTATCTGGTTTCCTACATACTGTACCATGTTTCTTTTTTTTTTCATATTCTCTTTTATTTATTTATTTATTTTTAAGTACATAACGGAATAAAACAAACAAACAAAAACCCCACCCCAAAACAATAAGCGCTGTGTAATACAAATATATAAATATATATAAATATAAAATATATTCCATGTTTCTTTTAAAACTCTTCTCCTTTACATGTTGTAACATCTGTCAACTTCTATTCTTTTTTAATTCACCTGTGTGTAGTTTCCATTGTAGTTTTACGTAATACCCCATTTGCGCTACACCTAAAAAAACCATCTCTTGCCAGTGCAAAAACTTTCAAGTAAAAATTGACGGCTTTTTTGAAATAGTTTTTCCATTAGGTACATTTTTATGTGCAAGTTATAATTTTGAGGGTCAGTGGAAAAGCGACTCATGTCTGTTGCTTCACAACCAGTTTATGAGTAACAAAAAATGTAAAGTAGACAAAAATGGTGATTTGATTAATATTGATACATATTGATATTATGAGATATGAACAAACTAAATATTGATATAATTTTATTCCACATGTCCCAGCCGTACTTATACTTATCTGAAGTAATTTGGTGAGTCTGAGTATTTCAGATGTCGTACCTGATCTGAGATTCTGGTCTGTGTCTGGTGGTCATAACAACTACATTAAATGAATGAAATATGCATTAAATCAATTAAATATTAAAAACAAAATGAGAAGAAAGATGATAATTCAGTTCAACAGTTTAACAATTAAATAATGATGTAGTCATAACCCAAAGACACTGTAAAAGAAGTCTGCATGTTTTAACTGATGGCGAACGCTGAATATTTTTAGAGGTTATTTTGGTGCAGTGTTGTAGCTATACATTATACATTATACATTCATGACTGTTGCCTCTTTTATTTTTATTATTTATTTTTTTGTTCGTATTTTAGTATTGTTAACTGGAAGTGAGAGGACAAAATTTCATCTGTGCTGTATGTCCTGTATGTATATGCTCATTTGACAAATAAACCTGAATCTGAATGAATCTGAATCTGAATGTTGCTAGAAAACCTGTTGTAAATACTACATATAAACCTATGAGACAGGACAGAAGGGGGTAAAAAAAAAAAAATCAAAGACTCACTGGCTGTTAAAAAGGAGACACAGCAGGTTCCCCCCCATGGAAAAATACAGCCTGACATATAACATATAACATATCATATTGAGGTCTGTCATGTAATAAAGGCATACCTGAATGCGCCCCCCCCACACACACACACACACACCCCTGGTCACAAAATATTTCCTTAGTGGTGCCCGGCAGGAAATGAAGTCAGGTACAGAGCTACTGTATATAACCCACCACGTCTTCCAAATACAGGGTTGTCATTATTTTACCCCCACTCAGCCTCCAGTGGGCCTTTGTAAAAAAATAAAAATAATAATAATAATTGAGTAACACTAGCATGCAAGACTGAACACTGTCAGATACATTTTTAAAAGCTGGAAGGAAAGTATTGAACCAACATCTTCACTGAGGAATTGGGAGGAAAAATCTGAAATGATTCTTCTCACAGATCACTTCAATGTTTGATGACTTCATAAAAAATTAACTGTAAAGGTCATTGCTATGTCTTCAACTATTTCTACATACACGATGCAAAGAAAACTCAAGAGGTTGGTTGGGGGTTAAACATCTGTAGAAACTGACTTTTCTATAAGACAGATTGGAAAAATAGTTTTGTGTTGAGATCATAAAAGATCTGTTTCAATAGAAAAAGGTCTTGTGGTCTGATGAGTCCAGGTTAACCCTGTTCCATTGGACTCATTCACCTGGCGGCCATTTTTGCACTTGAGGGGTACGGAAGTTAAACAGAACTACACAGTTCCATACGTTGTCAATCACTTCAGTGAACATTCGGGTTGCCAACATGTCAGCAGTTTGGAACACCAATGTCTCCGTCATGCCAGAGTTAACGATCGATATTGCTGAAAAATGGGCGTGTACGGACTGCAATATTACCCGGGCTGCCTTGCTGAAAGGCGACAGGATACAGGAAGTGTCTTGAAGGCTACATAAAGTTTAAGTATGCTAATGGCCATGGGGCTTTTTTCTTGTCTCATGGGGCGGCCATGGCTCAGTTGGTTGAGCAGGTCATCAAATAACTAAAGTGTTGGTGGTTCGAATCCTGCTCTGTCCTAGTTGGTCAGTTGTGTCCTTGTGTACGACACTTCATCCTCATTGCCTCCAGTGTCACTGACACTGGTGTATGAATGTTTGGTGGTGGTCAGAGATAGATGCCATGCTTATGTCAGTTGGCTACATATGTAGTCTACCACTACCAGAGGGTGCATGTGAGAGCGAATGGATAATGAGTCACTAATGTGAAGTGCTTTGATTGGCCAAAAAACACTATATAATTCCAATCTATTATTATTATTATTATTATTATTATTATCATCAGTGTTGACAGCTGTCGGCACGCTAACCACAAAATGAAAAGCACAATCTTGAAATAGCATATAAAATGTAGTGTTATGTAATTACACATTCGTATTTTCTTATTTCATCATGACATAAGGTTGATTAGATGGCTGTTAGCACTATTTATCATTGATGCTAGTATGGTAAGTTAAGCTTAATGTGTTAGCTAATGCATTTCAGTGATATAATTATCCTTATCTTCCCGTGAAATACGGACCAGGATACCTCTTTATGTTTTTGATCCATTCACGTCAATGTGCCTTATCTTTGGAGAAACAATGAAAGATCTTTCCACAGTGCGATTTCTTTATATTTTTTCCACTTTGAGGATGTGACATTTCAGGACGCAGCAGTGAAGTGCTGTTGCCTTCGGGAAAGTGTTGTATGTAGCAACAAGTGTACCCCTCAACGTCTTTTGAAGGTTCCGGGTGAATAAGGCCCATGGGTGGATGAAGTGATTACCCATCATGCTTAGTGTCTACATTACAAACCTGTGGGTCAATGTTATGGTCTGGATTTGTGTCCGTTGCTCAGGTCTAGGTTCAGCAACATGGTGGGTCCATATAATGAGGTCGGTTGAACCTGAATAAACTGAATGAACAGGTGTGAACATCAGTGGACTTGTTCTTTGCTGATGACACCTTCATATTCCAGGACAATAACACCAGGATTCCTCAGCATGATGTTTTTAGAGTGTTTGAGGAGCATGGGATGTCATTTTACAGATGGACTGAACACCACAGAGTCCAGATCTGAACCACATCAATAACCTGTTGGATGTGATGGAGACTTTACACAGTGATCCGACTCACCATCATCAACTAATAATAGAATTTAGACAAAAATTAGTACAATAGATGGAATTAAACGTTGTGAGATAGCATGAGTACTACATGGCATAATCAATATTACAACAAATGCAACCTATAATCAATCAACTGGGTTAAATTAAATACCATATGTGGCATTTTTTTTTTTTAACAAACAGTGAGTATGTCATATAATATAGGCTACATATAATAGAACTACCTAAATAGTGTTATTTTTTTAATGACTCTAATTGGACCTTTTCGTAATGTACGTTTTACTTTCTCATGAGGGTTTAAAATTATTCCAGGGACCAGTTTGTGAAAACACATGTTCACCTAATGTATTGTTTTAGTATTAGCAACATAAGAGTTTCCTCTCAGGTAATAACCAGACATTAAAATGGAGAACAAAAAAAACAAGATTTAGTGATGATTTTTTTTATTTTTATTTTTTATAGGATAAGAAAATGATTCCATAAAAAATAACTACACATGCTAATAAATCTATATTATTTCATATGATTTGCACAGTCTGTTCCTATAATGTCTTCCACTGACAGATGCTTTGTGGATTTGAGATTTCCTCTGACTATGCAGAGCTGTGTGAATATGTTTTTGTGTCTGGCCCAAAGACACGGTCCAGTGATTCAGCCCTTTCTCGGTGCCAGTCAGTCCTTCAAACCCACACCAACCCCACATTCACGTCTGCAGAAATGACACATGCACGAGCGAGCTTCGCCGCTGCAAACAGACGAAACGGAACGCCGAGGGAAATACCTTAATAAAGTGTACATGTAGTATTCCTTTAATATGGCAGCTAATATTACAGAACAGAAGAGAACAGGAGGCTGGATTTGATCTGCGATGACTCTGCAGATCAACTTCATGTCTGTCAGTTTCCTGTACGATGCCAATGAGTCAAAACAATTAGACATTTGATAGATTGCGATGTTGTTCCTTTATATTTTGACTTCCTGCATGCAAACGATAAGCAGCATCTGCCTCCCTCAGTCATCTCAAACATGTGACTTTGTTCCAGTGTATATATATATTTGTTCCGATCCATACATAAACGCAGCTCCAGTAAAATTAGCAGGAGGATGGGACCAGAGATGTGGTTCCTCTCAAATGAGCTGACAGTTTAGATCATGAAAAATACAGATGCAGTTGAAGGCACTGTGCTTCTCAGTGGGGTAATTTGCAGCGCTGTGTGTTGCCAGACTTGATTGATTGTTTCCATGGTGTTTCTTGATGCACTTTCAAGGATGAAACAGCAAAATGCAAAATATCCCTGAGTCACTGAATGACACTGATTACTGCAGCTGCAGTTAAAAACAAAAATAACGCCTTAAAATGCATGCGCTCACTTGGTGTCGCCTCTGCAGCTCGGCATAAAAAGCTACCTGCACTTTTAGTTATTAAGAATGTGTAGCCTATATGTTTAACATGCAAATATGTGATTTCATTGATTGTGCAGAAAAGAGCACAGAAGGAGTGTGATTGCTGTAATTAATGATTACGCTCAAATATTTATTCAGCACTTACTGAACATCACTAAAAGCCTTTGCTTTACTCTATAAAATT
Source organism: Siphamia tubifer (assembly GCA_020466265.1). Classification (NCBI taxonomy): domain Eukaryota; kingdom Metazoa; phylum Chordata; class Actinopteri; order Kurtiformes; family Apogonidae; genus Siphamia; species Siphamia tubifer. The sequence goes on along the minus strand of CM035798.1, from coordinate 47,029,494 downwards.
GATTTGCTCAGTGAACAGTTAATTGTTGGGGTATTTATACACACACACTGTGTAATCTTATCTGGGACACAGGACAGTGTTCTTTCATTTGCGGTTTTTAAACGTGTACAAAGGATCCTGCACAAGATGTTCAGACGCCACAGTGCCAGTAACATAACATATGAAAAGACCTTGTTATGGCCCGTTTATTATTACAACATGATTCACTGTGATGAACTGCATGATTTAGGATATATAACATTTTGATGAATTAACTTTGAAGTTTATTCTCCATTCACCACAATGTAAAATTTCAAAATGATCCAGGATCATCCCCAAAATCTAATCATTTGTTTTTTGTGACACACCCAACACATCATGAAATGTTCATCAAGATCTGACTTTTTGAGTTATCTTGCGAACTAACAGATAGACAGACAAACAGACAGACAAAAGCATTACCTCCTTGGCAAACCTCTCTTCATTCAGAGGGGGGAGGTCTTCCTTGGCGGAGGTTTGTGTTGTCAGAGTGCTTTTCTAGTTTTTAATGATGTAATAGTTTATTATCACTTATTATGTTGCAAATTAATGTTGATTTTAGACAATATTTAGGTTATATACCATATATAATACACCCTTTTTAGTGTCTGCTTCTCAGTTTCTCTTGGAGATGCCTTCATGGGACCAGGTGGGTGAATAAATCTGTCCATTCTCTATTTGGGCTGATTTTCTGACTGCATATGTGTCTGAGCAGGTTGAAGCGAAGTAACACACACTGTCACATGATTGGTTCAGTTAAGATATGCCCTCTCAGAGTTAGATATTATATCCTGCATTTTATTTTAGCTTTATTTTTTATTAGGAAAAGTGTGTGGTGTATACATTTTAATGAAATATATATTGAAATTAAATAAAATAAGTGTATTAGTAATTGTTTTATCTTCATTTTTTTTTTATATCAGGTGACCCTATTTGAACTTCAGGCAACCCCATGGTTGAAAAACACTACCGTAAATGCTGTTCTGAGAAATCATAAATAATTCACATGGACAGTAGAGGCAGTGTATCAGGGTCTGAAGGTGGGCCAACAGTGTGATAGGCCCTTCTGTTCGGATATTATCAGTACTACACACTTCTCACCTTTTCATTCCAAAACCTTCATGATTTTTTCATTAGGTAGCACTAAAAAAAATTAATTATCAACAGATGAAACCATCACAGCAAACAAGTTTTAGAAAGTACTTGAAACATCAGCTGATTCTAGGGACTTGATAATCTGGTCCTGTGTGTAAACATTCACCGACTCCTCTGAGAGAAAACTTGCCTTTTAGCTCTTCAGTCTTCATTATATTAATCCAGAAAGTTGCGAACTTTGCGTGTGTTTGGAGGCTCCAGGCACAAAGTATACAGCGGGTTTATTACAGCTTTTTAAATGAAAACAGCTGTTCACGGCTACAGTAAATATATGCACAGTTGAGTGATTATTCTCTGTTAGCCCGTCACCACATAGGACTCTTCATGACAGTGTTTGCAGCCAATATAATTCCAGCAGCAGTTCCTTATATCAATAAACATGTTCAGTAAAAACATCACTTTGAAATCAATTTTCCAATCATATATGTGTACAGTCATGGGAAAAAAAATCCAAAGTTGATATTTATCCATTTCCCATGTTTCTTTGATAATAACCAAACTCACTTCAATTCTTACAACAACATCTATAGCATCGTACCGACAAACACGGTGCTTTTTTTCATTCCATATTTTCTTTTCTGTCTCTTTTTGTCTCGTGATGCACACAGGAGTTGGTACATGATTGCACAACCATTGTTTTTAGTTACTTTTGATGGTCTAATCATTTTTTCTGCAACTGCACAATAGCACATTTTTCCAATCATATTTCACAGTTATCTGATGCCATGTAAAACAACCTGTTGATTAGTTTCTAGCAGTTCTGGAGGGTAGAAAAATGACTTGAGGTTTTTTCCAGTCCTTCTCATACATATCTATGATGCGATAATAAGACGTCTCTGATTGGCTCAGAGAATGAATGCGTGAAGGAACACTCCCCCCCTCCCCTCTTGTCCTGTGTGTGTTTACCATCCCAGAGTAGCATCCAGCTAGGTTTCGTGCCGTCACTTGTTTTGAAAACTTGCTTGAAAACGCTTTATTTCCAGAGAGCACATGAACGAGTTTGCTCCGCCATTTATTTTTTTTTTCAAGCTTGTGCAGCAGCTAATGTGGCGCCATTTTGTCTTGTAGATGCTAATGCTAATGCTACTTCAAATTCGCTGCAATGGGGGACAGGCTGGTGGGGAGTGTTGCCTGCATTCTGTGGGCAGGCTTAACCACATGTGGGTGACGCCAATGTCCACATTACGTATTGAGGACAGGCTTTTTCTGAGTCACTCCTTTCTCTGTGTTGTTTTCTATGAATAGGAAATACAGCCAATGGAGGAGACACACTAATACGGCATGGTGACCCATCAGATTAAAAAAGGAGCATGGAAAATTGGTTTTCAGCGGAATGAGACCTTTAAGGTAACATGTGAAGTTAAGAAATAACCAACCAATGGGAACCTAATATGGAACAAGGACTAACTTAGATAAGCTTTTAAAATTCATCTGTTGATCAGACAGATGATTCACAGTGTGTCGTCTCAAAATGTATTCTGTCATGTAAAATACATGCTTAAACTCAATTCAGTAACTTTTTCTGTTCTTGCTTCATAAGCAAGTCTAGAGTGCTCGAAATTTCCATGACAGTATATTTCGCTATAGCAGAAGGTAGATGATTTCAATGATAAAGGGATTGCACTCCAGTACATGTAGACAAGGACAAAGACAAGTGTCTGATTAACCTCAGATATGCTTGTAGAAATATAAGTTCACTACATGGGATACCTGTCTGTGATGTAACACCCTGTTATATGAGTTTTTTTTTGTATGGTGCTGATAGTAGAGTATTGATATTAAAAGGTGGAGGAATACTGAAGGATTTGGTGTGAAATACGCGGCCTGACCTTTGTATTTACTGATAAATACATTTTTGACACCACTTATCATCACCTGTTTATCAAACTGTTGGATTAAAGACAAATAACAAAAGTAATTTTCCTAAAGATAGAGATAAAACAAAGTGGTTTCCTGCCACATGTTACATCCCCACGTATTATTTTTGAAAACAAACACTTTAAATTGCAGCGTGCCTGCCTATTATTTCACATTTTAATGCAACACATAGTATTTTTTTTTGGTTCTCTCTTCCTCATCAGACACTTATCTGTCATATGTTGACATGAAACATAAGTGGACTGGAGCTCTAGCTGAATCTCAGACGGTTGTTGACCCATCTGGACACTTTACAAATGTCATTACAGGACAATGCTGTCATTCTCCTGAGAGGATGAGTAAGTGGTACATTTATTTAATTACACAAAGGCCAAATTGATCAAACTGTACTCTTCAGCTTGATGGCACAGCGATCTGACTAATGGATGATGTTTTTGTTGGCGGTGATGATGATGCCGATTATGCTGATGATGATAATTGTGACGGTGCTGATATTTCTTATGAGGATGATCACAATCCTCGGGCTGAACCGCACTGAATGACTGATAATGATAAAATATGCACAAGCAGAAGCATTGTGCTAAGACACAGCGAGAGAGATGAAAAGATCCAGGCTGAGAGGGGAGGCTGACTCACCGGTAGGTAAGGAGGTAAAGGAGATGACAAGTGGACAGCTGGTGTCTGGTGGCTGTCATATTAATGACGGTGGAGACTCTGAGATACAGGAAAGTTCCACCTGCAGTCTTCGAGGAGGGGGGTTCGCAAAACACCAGTACACATGAGCTGTTTTGCTTTTGCATCCGTGGCTGGAGTGCAGCGCTGATGGGAAGTTTCAAACACTGGTCATATTGATGGGAAGTAATGAGTTCTTGTTAAGGGTTGGGTCAATTCAGTCCAGGGTCTACATGTGAAATGAGTCCAGCTGATGCAATTCTCTATGTTTCTCTGCCAATATTATGACACTGGATGTGGTCAGACTATGATACAACACAATGCTTCCAGTGTAGTCATAATTTATTAAACTACTCTGGAAAAAACAAACTGAAAAGTCCAAATCTCACCAAGCATAGTTTTCCTCATTTCTACTCAAAATATCTCATCACACTGAAAATAAGACAGAATCACCTAAAGAGGAACTTTTCAATGAGATATAAGAACTTGTTTTTAGACAATAAATCTTGATGTATGGGTCGGAATGCTTGTCTACGAAGAACAGCAACATCCAGCACCTTAGCACCGTGGAAATGAAGATGCTTCGGTGGTCATGTGGTCACACACAGCTGGATAAAGTCAGGGACAAACATATCCAGAAGACCCTTAGGGTTGCGTCAATCAATGAGAAAATCAAGGAATATTGATCGAGGTGGTTTGGAAACGCGCAACGAAGACCTGAAAACCATGTATGCCGACAAGTACTCCAACAAGAAGAGCTGGGAATGTGAAAAAGGGGAAAGCTTGTAAAGACCTGGGAACACTGAAGGAAGGAAAACATTAAGGTGCGGAACATGACGGAAGCAGACGCACTAAAATGGGACTACTGGTGAAGATGCTATTTGTTATGTGAACCACAAGTGATTGGGATAAACTCACTAAGGAAAGAGCGAGAGAGAGAGAGAGAGAGAGAGAGATTTTAATTCTTATGTCAAGAAATCTTGCCAAGATCATTTTCACTTGTTGCATTGGCCAATTTGTTTTTCTTGAATTAAGGAGGAAAAAAATGGTTTTGAATGAAGAAAAAAACAAAAACAAAACAATGGAAAAAGTGAAAATTATCTTGGCAGGATTTCACACAAAACTTTTTTGAATTAAGTTGTCACAGAAGCCGCTCTTGGACTCGAGAGTAGAACAAAATGCACCTGGGGATAATTTGGAGCCAAGTCCCCATGAGTCACCAACCAGTGGATCTTTGGTTTAGACTCTCACATAAGAACAGCATCCAGGAATTCCATCCAATCTTGGTTTGTCTGACCTTTTAAATGGAACAGTACTTTGGCTGTGACTGACATTTCATGACATCAGACAAGAACACGTATTGGAAAAAAAAGCCCAAATATTACTTTTCAGTGTACAGGACAGGAAACGAGGTGTGTAACTTTTTCTGTGGACTTCATTTATGGGCTCAGGAAAATTAACTGTGATGGAAGGTTTTGGCTTTGAGTTGGAGGTTGAATGATGATTACTATTTGTAGCAATACTACGGCTTTAATCAGCCTCCAGATAGAAGCTCAGAAAAGTGGCTTCACTTGTTACATGGCATCAGGTCATCCATAAAGAGGTTCAGGTTTTGGGTTCTGCAGCGTTAACATCAGTAACCTTCACTTATTGAGGTCATGCCTTTTGTAGTCGACATCTGTAATTATATACATTTACTGTCATTATTATTATTTACTTTGTATGGACCTCTACGTCTCAGATATATTTTACTTTTATATGTATGTGTCTGACAGCTTTACTTATTTCATTTTATTTTATTTGACTGATAATAGGTGCTTTCCCACAGAGTAGTTCTAAGAACTTAGTTCTAGGAACTAAATAGTTCTTAGAACTATATGGTTCATAGGGAACCTTTGGGTTTGCATTCCGACAGGGCAGTAGGAACCAACCATGGGAGGGGTAAATGTAATGCCAACGTCTGCCACAGTGATCTATTCTTTAAGCACTAAAGGAAGTAGAAGACAGCGCTACTATAAACTAGAATAGAGAATGAGGAGGCCACAGCGTTTATGTTCTGTATCACTGGAATGTTAACTGTGGTCAAATACAGCGTCTAATGTCAAGAATGGAAGAGTTTACAGAGAGAGTGAGGAGACAAACAATCCAGTGGAAGGTGATACTACGACATATGTTAATGCCATAGCTTTAACCAACATCCTTATTAACCCAAAAACAAAACCGCATCATCGGTCCATTTATTTATTACTTTCTCCATATTTTTTCCAACACACAGCTGATGCTATGGTTTTAAAGATAGTGGTACTGCAAGATGTGGAAATAGGCGTGGTCTCGGTTCTACCAATCACCAAACACCTACGTCATATAGTTCCTATAGAACGAAAAAAGATAGTTTTACAGGAGAGTCATATTACAAACAAATGACCATCTCATAAAATTACATCATGACTCAATTGTGCTTTTCGTGTGTTCATATTTTTGCTTGGAAAGCTCTTGGAATAGATACCATTTCTTTTTGCACATGTGAAAATGACTTTTCATTGGCACACCAGCAATGTCTGTGAATGGCCAGGAGGTTTGGATTCACAAACCAAGGACAACTCAGTCACTCCATTGTAAGATTATTTTCAGACATATTTACACAGTATCTGCTATTTTTCTTGTCAAAACTAGAATCATTCTAAACAAGTGGTGCCAGGCACAATAAACCCCAACCCTCACACATTTCAGCCTTTATAAAAGCAAACAAAAACAAATCGTAAAAAATTTGAACTTTCACCTACTGTTCCCAACATCTAATAACAATTTATTCTGGATCACTAACAATATGTTAAGTCTGTTTGGTAGGAATTAAGCCAATTTTGCTGCTATAGACATGTGAAATTTCACCCTTTTAATAAGTAAATGGGGAGGTTAAAAAATTAATAAAAAATGACCTACTTTTCCCAAACTCTAATGAGATATATTCTTGGTGACCGCTAATCTTATAAGTCAGATTTGGTATGAGTTCAATCAAATGTTTTACTGCTACAGTTTTAAAAAAACACCTGTTATGAACTTATTTATGATGATGCTGAACACAATACAGTGATAATTATATTTCTAACCAGACACAGTTTCATTCATCTCACACATAGCTGTAGGTATATTTGAAAAGCGCATTTGTTTTTATGTTACCTATTTATGATTTAAACCTTCATATGGGGCGGCTGTGGGTCAGTTGGGAGAGTGTCCAATGACTGAAGGGCTGGTGGTTCGTGTCCCGGCTCTGGCTGTCCACATGTTGAAGTGTCCCTGGGCAAGGCACTGAACCCTGACTTAAGCTCCCAGTAGGACTGACAGAACCTTAGAAACCTAGTGGTGTATGAGTGGGTGTGAGGTGAATGTAAAACGCTTTGAGCATCATGAAGGTGGAAAACGCTATATAAGTACATTACTATTTACCATATATTTTGTTACTCCACCAAAGAACGGCAGAGGGTTTTTTTTGCTGTTGTTTGTTTGTCTGTTGGCAACATAACTCAAAAACTTATGGATGGATTTGGCTGAAAATTTCAGGAAATGTTGATACTGACACAAGGAACAAGTGATACAGTTTGCTAGTGATCAGTGGAGGGGTGGGGGGGGTTGGGGGGGCTGATCTGCCTTGGTGGAGTCTGTGCTCTCAGAGTGCTTCCACTTCATTGATGCTTCATTTATTTATTTATTGCTTAATTCAAGATTTTTTTTTTTTTTTTGCTTAATTCAAACAAAAAAATTAAATCTTCCAACAGAACCAAGTGAAAATTATCTTTGTAAGATTTGTTGAAATAAGATTTTCAATATCTATTGTCTAAAAATCTATTAAAAACTTCATCTTTAGCAGATTATATCATATTTTAATCTTACTTTGTAAAATTTAGGTTTTTCCCCCAGTGTCTACTCTTTCTTTTCATACATATGCATTATTCCTAATTGAATTTACAAAACAGTGCATTTCAAGTCCTTTGTTTGTTTCCCGCCTACAGCGCTGTAAAATATGAGTCAGTCATAGATGACAGTATCGTTTCATGATGCCACACTTTCTCTCACCTCATCTTTAATTGGTATAAAAGTGGTCTCAACATCCCCAAACCCTCATCCTGTGGCTTTATGAATCTTCCTCCTGGGCGTTCTGGATGACTCAGCCTCTCTGTGGAGACTCTGAAAGGACACTCTCATAGGTTCATACTCCACTTTTGATAAATAGCAGTGATGAGGTCTCATTCCTGCCAACTCTTCATGCCATCTTATGTCCAGATGAATATTTGAGCATATTTCACTGAAGAGTTAATGTTAGTTTTGAGTCAGTACTGGATTTCCTTTTAGTTAACATGACCGAACACACATTTCACCCTCTTTAAGCACAATATTAATTAAAACAGCGATGCTCTCAAAGCTAATTTGAGATAAATTGCTTCCTTTAAAGACGGATTAAACCAAGTCATAGAAGGTTGATAAAATGTTTTAATTTATTCATGCATATTTCAGTGGTTCTGGGCAGCCTTGATGGTCTGGTCGCTCACTTTTCAGCCTAACAACAGAACCTGATCAAAGAATTCCTCCTCCCCAGAGACGATAATTGAATTACAATGCAGAGCTTAAGGGTGAATGTGTAAATCAACAGGGAAAATTGATTTCCCATAAAACCACTACACAATGACTAGGTCTACATCATTATGTCCTGTTCTTTAGGCTCACTGAAATATAAAGAACAAATCTGTTAAAAAATAGATTGCATTTATTTACATAATTTAGGAAATGCATTGTCAGTGTATGTACTTACTGCACTATCGCATGCATAATCTATTTAATTTTATATTTTGTTATAAACTCTAATAAATATTACAAATGTCCTTTGAAGGTAATGTTTTATAATACACTGAAAATGTACATGTTGTATAATAAAAAATGTCATTAATTGATTAATATTTTAGACACATATGTTATTAAAGGCTAATAAGGCTAATAACTTCCCAATTTTTGGAGTTCATGACCCCATTTTAAAGGTGTCATTCCGCTGAAACCCCCTTTTTTTTAATTTTTTTTTTTAAATATACTTTTTTTTGTTATAAACAAAACCTAGCACATATTGACAGACATTTATCACAGTCTTCGACGCATTGTGTCAATTCAGAGCATGAAAGGTATGCAGTTCTTAGAGTGCAGGAGTCGGTCTTTTCTGCTTATGTAGGACAGAAGAGGGTCCCAGATCTTGTGATAATGCTTAATTTTGTCCATGTTGTAATACCTGATCTTCTCCAGGCACAACACATTCCACATTTCCCTTAGCCACATTTCATACATTGGGGCAAAGTTACTTTTCCACATCTGCAGGATCATTTTCTTCGCCACTACCATCCCCAAAGACATAGCTTGAGCCTCGTGTGTGTTAGCCAAAAGAAGAGCCCCCTGTCCTGCCCAGAATGGCAACCAGTGGGTCGGGTTTAAATGTCTTCTTAAATGCTTGAGAAAAGCATTGGAAACTATCAGTCCAGTAGGGTGACGAGGTCTTACAAGACCAAAGAGTATGGGCAAGTGTCCCATCTGTTATTTTACATCTGTTACAAAGTGATGGATCACACTTATGAATTTTGGTCTTACAGTAATATAGACGATGCAATGTCTTGAATTGTATCAGGTTGTGTCTGATATTCATTGAGCAATCATTTATATTTTCTAAACATTTTTCCCAGACCTTTTCTTCTATCTCTTCATTTAGCTCATTTAGCTCATGCCTGTCTATGGGCAGAAGAGTCTTTGGGAGTCAACTTTAGAAGAGAATAATAGAAATATGACACTACCCCTTTACCAAGAGGTAAAGGGGGTTATTGTGTTTAGGGTTTTATGGCAGGGTTTAATATGAAAACAGGGTATATGTATGAATTTGTGCATTTGAAATGATCTAAAGAGGTTAGATGCTGGAATGCTATAGTTGCTTTGAAATTGTGCAAAAGAGGCAAGAATGGCATCTATATACAGTGAGTTTAAGTCACTTATCCCTTTCTCCTGCCACTTTTACACGCTCCTTTAGGAATCTGGTTGGTCACCCTGAGGTACCAACACATGCTGCGTTTGAAAGTGGTGTGTCACCTCCACTGGCTGTATTTTCCATTCATAGAAAACAACACAAACCTGTTCACATTACATCAGATGGACATTGGTGTCACCCACAAGGGGTTAAGCCTACCCACAGAATACAGGTAACACTCCTCCCCAGCCCGTCCCCTCATTGCAGTGAATCTGAAGTAGCATTAGCATCTACAAGAGAAGACGGCGCCAAACTTGAAAAAAGTGGCAGAGAAAACTGGTTCAGGTGCTCTCTGTGGAAATAAAATGTCAGCTTTTTCCTGCAGGTTTTCAAAACAAGTGACGGCATGAAACCTAACTGGATGCTACTCTGGGATGGTAAACACACACAGGACAAGAAGGGAGGGGGGAGTGTTCCTTCACGCATTCATTCTCTGAGTCAATCAGAGACGCCTCATCACTGCGTCATAGTACCGGTACCAGTAAACTGTGTTGTTCGACCTGAAGTCATTTTTCTACCCTCCAAAAACAACTGGAAACTAGAAAAGCACTCTGAGGAACAACACCTATCAACATGTCTGACAGTGTGATATAGAAGCGCTATTTATTTAAACATAAATAATAATATACACTAGATATAACGTCTAGACCCTTGGGACATAATTACAACAAAATGAAATCCATTTGTTCCTGTTGGAGTTAATAGGCATCGTTTAAATAAAACGTGTGAATTATGAATATAATTTTATAAGTTGTAAATTTGTTGTAAAACTGTTGAACTATTACACAATAAAAGTCACACACCTGGAACTGGTGGAGGTGATGATTATAACTGATTAGTTCACTGCTGCTAAAGATGAAGCTTCAGTGTGAACCTTTCTTGTTTCAATTTTCACCTCTTTAATATTTTTTTCACCCAAGTCTCAAAGAATAAATTGGAGAAAGAAAAGTTATGTATGTCAATATATTACATGCAACTAGACTTAGAATGCGATTTGTATTGTTCAGTTCAATTTATTTCAAATATACAACAAACAAAACAATCCCACTCTGTCCCCATGAGTGAAAACGAGGCAACCCCCCCCCCCCGCACACACACACACAAAAAAAACAAAAAAGAACATTAACATGAAAAACAAAACATGGCTGCATTTGCATATTGGAAAAGGAGTGGGAGGAAGTCAAACTTATTTAATCCCACCCCTTCTCCATAAAACAGTCTGTGGTTTAACTTCTTATCAACATAATATATGAAAAAATCAAGTCCTTTGGATCAATTGACCTGCACGTATCATCTTCACATACACAAACACATTCATACAAACATAATTTGATAAACCAAGAAAGTAAAAAGATTAATAAATACATACTGTATAGACAAATGGACATCCTTGAAGGCAACACAAAGTAAATACACAATAAACAATGCAACAAAAGCAAACAAACAAAACAGAGACAAATCCACACCTACACACCAAATTGATCAATAAACAAAAATAGGTAATAACAGCAATATAATAGCAATGATATTTGTAATAATAGTAAAATAAACAGATTTTAGTCAAACAAACAGAAAAACAACAGATAAACAAAGAACAGTTCCATGTGTTTGATAATCAAACACATAAATCATCTCTTTAAACCTCTTTTTAAATTGGCTGATATTTGGACATTCCTTCAGCTCCACCTTCAGACTGTTCCAAACAACCTGAAAAAAATGTTCTTGTTGTCATTTTTAAATGTGTTTGATACAACATTAAATGTGTCTTTACTGTTGTCAACTACAAATTGTGACTTCATGGTTCATAAAAGTATTTTTTAAATTGTCAAACATAAATGTGGCATTAAAAAAAATATTTGTTTCTTAATATTGGCTGATGGAGTCGAATATTCTTTTCTAATCTAACTCCCATAGGTTGACTTTGGGTTTTTGTATTCCTAGATTTTTCCATTTTTTTCTGGAAAATAATTTTTAAAAAGTGCTCAATAAATGCTTCTTCAGTTGCCAATATCACATTTTTAATTAAGTTTTCCTCAATTTTGTAATGATTCTGCTTAACTAAATTTTTTTTAGGTGTGAATGTGTTCCTAATATATTCCTTAAAATATTTAATTAATTTATTTGTGCATCATAAACGGCAAGAAAATTATTTTTAAAAGCAATTTCATGCATGGATGGAAGCCAACAAAGGTGAAAAAATGTCTGTTATAACCAAGCATTAAATTGTCAACCTTAAGTACTAGGCAACTTATTCATTTCTGTGTTTCTAACAAAACCAGGTAAGTTTTGTTGGTTTGTTTTTAAGATATTTTGTGTTTGTCCTGAAGTGACCGCAAACCTGTTGACAGGATTCACTACAAGAACTCATTTCAATAGAAGAAAATCCTTTTAGGAAGCTCCAAATAAACATAATAAAGCCCAGGTAACCAATTTAACAACTTCATTTTACTTAAAAGCCACATTTGGTAAATATGAGGGATGTACTCTAAACAACCCTTTAACATCCGCTCTGTCATTACAGCTTTAGCAAAAAAAAAAAAAAAAAAAACACTGCTGCTCTCACTCCTGTTGTCTCACTCCCATTAGCATTGTTAGGTATGTTAATATAGCAGTTAGCTTATGTAATCAAAACAGGCAGAAAAGTGGGTTTCCAGTCTCCTAATGGGCTTCAATGATGTAAAAATATCCCATATAATGATAATAAAATAAAACCAGAGCACAAAACAGACGCTAATGCTACACGCGGGACAAAACAGTTGGTGCAGGCAGCTTAGCATTTTAGACATGTTAGACAGCTAACGCGCTAACCACGTCCATATGTGGATTTAGTGAATGGGGACATTTTTAAAAAAGGTACAAGGGTCAAAGAAAAGCTGTCCACCCCTTTGGGCTGAAAATCTCAAGGTGATTTTATCGATGTTATCAGTGTTGTAGCACATAAACAGGTAAATGTCATGATAAATGTCACGCATCAATGCCATGTAAACAGGTAAATGTCATATGTTTACATGTAAATACAGTATGTTAGAGGTAGGCTAGTGTAACAGCATAGTATTTATTCCCATTTGGGCTCGGAGCATTTTGGTAAATATTCATAGACAGCACAGCATTGTTCTTTTTTTTTTTTTTTTTTTTTGGTGCACTATATGCATGGGTAGACCGACAAACTGAAAGACAGTGTAGATCTATCCTGTGCATCAATGTAGGAGTAAAAATAACACCTTTTTTCTTCTCTCTTTGTCTCCTCCCCCTCCTCACAACTCCCCCCCTCAACTTCAAATACTCTCATTCTAAAGGCTTCTATACATAGTTGTTACACTTCTTGATACCAGAAAGCAGGATCAGCGTCGACTTGTGCAGCTGTCGTGTTTTTACTCCTTGTTCTTTCTCTTTTTTTTTCTTTTTTTTTACACACTAGTAACCAGGAGCCTACAGAAAATCAGAAACGATCACTTCATGTAGTCTGTATTTTATTCTAATTTACTGACACCATTCCCTGGATGTGGATGTCAATGTTCACTATTCATAGGCTGACACTTAGATAGCTATTGAGCCTGTGGAAAGAGTGAAAAATACTCCTTACTATATACACTGTTGTGACTGGAAATCATCTTTAAAGTTTATTCCATTCACTGTGATGTGAGACTGAATTTGCATCTTATCAGTTGTTAAAACTTTCATTTGTAATTGCCAGATTTAAATGCACATGGGAGTTTATTATCACAGGACCTCTGTGGTTGTTGAAATAGGGTGTTATTTTTACTTAACAAAATTATAAACAAGGGCAAACATGCACAGCATTAAAATCACAGATGAGATCCACAATTATAATAAATTACCCCCCGAACCACAGCCACTTTTAGGCCTGTATGAATACCTTTTGTCTAACAGTGTTTTATGTTAGTTTTTATGCTAATGGTATTTGTGTACTAGTTATACTTTACTGTACATATTATATTTTATACATTGTTTTACTCCTTCTTGTCTTGTGTCTCTAATGTTAATTATCTGTGGGAATTGGCTTTTGTCTGTCTGTCTGTCTGTCTAGTTAAACACAAAACTGACACTGTTGCACGAATTGAAGAAAGACAAGCGCAGCTCAACAGCTGTGAGTGGATCAGTGGTGTGTGCTGTTGTATGGATCCATAATTATACTACTCACTTATAGTACCAATAAGGTGAAATTACCTAATTTTTCACGACACAACTGATGATTTCTTATGGCACACTACTGTGCCACGGCACACTGGTTGGGAAACACTGGTGAAGACAACGCGCATTAAGACAATGCACTTATTTATTTTTATTATTTTCAAACATGATGTGGACAAGTGTGGTGTGCATCTTAGCGGCCGCTGCCTTAAACTTTTTGCACTTTATATAGGGTGACTATATGTCTGGATTTTGTCTGGACCGACGGCTCTAAAACTGGACTGTGTGGACATCTGTTATGCGTCCTCATTTGTGAGGACGCGTAACAGACGTGCAGGTTAGAGCCGTCTGTCACAGCTCTTATGTTGTGCAGTTAAATTTAAAAGAAAACTCAAGGTGTTAGCCTTTGTTTTGCTGAAGTTAAAATGCTGATGCTTGTGTCTCGTCAGTGGACATTGTTACGTTGCAGTGAACTTTTAATACAAGTTGCTCATTGCTGTGTTCGTGTTGTTCCTCCGCTGACAATGTGATGATGTCATCACGACCCGTCGACTCGACTTCGACTTTATTGACAGATAAGTCGACTTGGAAAAAACTGAAATCGTTAATGCCCTAGTCTGTGGTGTTTATATATTTATTAAAGCTTTACACAAATGTTATGACATGTACCAGAAGACTATAACAACCAGACTACACCTCCTCACTTGTCTCTCCTCAAATAGTGCAAAGATACAACTTAATTGAGTCTTGGATGCATTAGTGGAAGATTGCTGTATTAGCAAATTCCTGTTTCTATAAGTTGTAGTTTTTTTTTTTCTTTTAGTTTCGTAACACAACTAATCATCTTGTATGTACACTGATATGTGTCGAGACAGAGACTTTACAGCCCGTGCAAAGTACAACAGTGTAATTTGTCAGACATTAATCTTTCATATGTACACATTCAGTTTCATTAGATCTTATAAATAAACACATCTGAAACAGGCAGTGCAAATGTCAAACATATTTTTCGAAAATCACACACAAAAAGTCATTAGATTGCACATGGCACCTTTCATGTGTGTGTGGGTTGGTATTTATATTGAACAGGCATGAATCAATGTCCACATTCATATTATCGTCACTCTATGCCACTTAGACAAAGACAATGTGCATCCAAGAACAGAAATCATTACACAGGCTTAAGAGGTGTAAGGTAATATGTAAGGGTTATGTGTGCATGAGGTAGTTATGGTTAAGGTTATGGTTAAGTGTCTGGAAAATGAAGGTATGTCAATACACTGTTCCCTAAAGTGATGGAAACACATGGGTGTGTGTGTGTCTGCAAATGAGTCAGAGTATGGCCAGTTTGTGCACAAAGGAAAGCGTGGCGCCAGTTAAAGGTCCACCCCCACCATTGCAGCACATGCACAGTCTGCATAATTCTCTGACAAAGAAGTAGTCAACCTCTGTGTGAATGTCTGGATAAATGTGTACGAAGCACTGCAGCAACAGCACGGGATTAGCCAAATGCTGCTGCTTTTGACGGATTGGCATTTTAATTCTAAATTATAGGGGAAAGGGTCAATTGTTCTGAGATTCTCCAAGTGGAAAAAAAACAAAAAAAAACAAATGCATGAGCAGACTCACACACACTTGAGTGTATTTACTGTAGATATATATATTCACATTCACACTCATCACACCTCTGCACAGCTACATAGTATGGCATGTGCACTTCCCACCATGTGTTTGCACAGAAATAGATGCAGACACGCCAAACATACATTAAGGTGTCTGATATGAGTATGAGGATCAGGGAGCGCCTCGTCTTGCTGCTCTCACCCACACTGAATCACTCAGACCAAGACAAAGGCTGACAAAACGCACAGCAGCAGCAGCAGCAGCAGCAGTAGTGGGGAAGACAGTCTCAACAGATGCACTATTAACATAGCTGTACACATATAGACACACACACATGCATGTCGACGTGCACATCACTATACACACTCCTTCCTCACTTGTTCATCAAAATGGACCAAACCAGCTGCTTCCAGCTTCAAGGCTTTAAGAAACACTTCACATTTTGTGCCACATTCATACTTATCTTACCACGCAGCTTATGAAGCTAAAATAGGTTAATGATACAATTTGTTACACAAGCATAGTGGTAAAAATTGGTTTCCAAGATGCACATTACTCCACATGGCGGCATGTAAATGGGGCGGCATAGAATATGGCTGCAGCAGGCTCAGAATTGACTGCAGGGCTTCTTTGTGCAGCTGTCAATCATGCAGCCTGTCGATATGAGCCCCGGCGCCCATTAGCTTCGCCGTATGGTGCTAGAAGCTGCACAAATGTGCTATATGCATAATCATATTTGTGTTGACTAGAGCTGATATACATCAAATATTCCACCTACATTCAGATGTTGCTGTGGGAGAAATTAGAACCAGCCTTTTGTCTGTTGATCTATAACATATAAGAGTATAATTGTTGGTGTGATTGCAAAAACGCAGTCTGCTTTCTATTTCTTTAGTTTCTGTAAATATTGCATCTTTGTTTTGTGAAGTTTTACACTAAATTCTTTAGATTGTAGCATGTTCCTCTACCTTTCCGACATCTGTCATGCAATAAATATACGAAACTGTGCGATCGTTAAGAAAAGAAAAGACGCCAAGTAGTCAAACTGTCAGTCATTTCAGTGCAGTTTAAAGGTAAAAAGCGCTACTTTTGCCAATTCTTTGAGCAGTGAGATAAAGAAAAACAATGCACCTACAGATGAATGGAAGAGGTAGATGGTCTGTCAGTTCTGTTTCCATCACAGTATCACTTGAGGCTGCAGTTATCCACAACATGTCAAAAACTCACTGCTGTAAAACGGCCTCACTACTGCTTGTAATAGATCTTTCAACAGAATCAAACATGGAATTTCAGATTTTCAAAACCATAGTCTTAACATTGGTCGCAACGGTCGTTAATGAGATGCTGCAGAATGCATGAAAGTGTGTGTGTGTGGCTGTGTGGGTGATTATGATGATCTACATGTGATGTACTGTTTAATGCTGTTAATTGTTAATTTACAACATTTAATGAATGAATGATTGACATATAAAAAGAACAGTACAACCACTAAAAAATGCAAATGCCCAAAGCGAATTAACAACATGACAACCAAAAAACATTCTACTATTATACAACAGAAATACTTAATACAGTTTTAGTATCATTTCCACTGACTTTTATTACAATACACAATAATTTAACGTAGTAGTTTAATACAATACACAAACAATATCAAACTATACAGGGCTCTAGGGTCACACATGCAACCAAGTTTCTCGTTGGTGCGACTAAAAAAATCTGAGGTCGCATTGGTGAGACCAGTTGTCCGAGGAAAAAAGTCCCTGCAATGGTAAAAGTGTTCGTATCATAGTCCGGTTCATAGTCAACACGCACAAGCATCGCATGCGACATGAGCAGCACGTTTCATTCCATAGTCGACACAAGTGAGCCGAGTGACGTGTAAAATGTTATATATCATCGGCGGAAGGAGGTAGTTGTGAGTCCGGTCCAGTCTGGGGTCAAAGTGGATCATATTCAGATCAATAATTCCACTAAAGAAGAGAGTGTTCTGCTGTTTGTTTCAGCGGAACATGTTAACGGTAGGAAATAATCATGCACACAACCTTCAGTAACATTCAACTGAAACTCACTGAGCCTGAGCCGCTTTATTATTAGTGTAAATTGTATTTGACCTTTCAGTTTAAAAGCACAAAGAACTCACAACAGGTTGGAATATTTGACAATGTTTCTGGGTACAGAAGAGGACACAGTCAGACACTAGAGCATAGCTGTAACAATAAACATCTATTCTATTCATACAGAGACAATGGAAGACCTGATAAGAATGAGTGTAGAGGGGGAGGGGCCAAGTCTGGAAGATTATGATGCTAGAGAGAGTGGGACAAGCTCACTCAAGGTCAAAGGTCAAGAAGGTCAAGTTTTCTCACATAAATATGGAAACATTACGCAAGCAAATGTGCTCAAAACACAATCCCACAACTTGAAAGGCAGCGTAATGGCATTGAAATGCGCTGGCGATAAACCTGTGCACTTAACTTTTGTGCTGGTGCAATTAAGAAAAAAAGTTAGGCACACCAGTGCAAAAAGTTAGTTTAGAGCCCTGCTATATTATTGCATCATGTATATATCAAAATGAATCCATATAATAATCATGATATCTATAATTCTATATCATAATCCACTGCATATGTGCTAAATGGCAATCCATATAAATACACTACACAATTGGATATAATTTAGAATTATATAGAATTTCCCAGTGGTTTCTCCAGGTTAGGCTTCTGGGGGGGTTAATATTTTGTCACAAATATCTTATATCTTAACATATGAATTTCCTTCTTCTTTTTTATCGTAATTTTGGAGATGCACAATTAATATAAATAAAATCAATTTTCCCTGTAATGTGTCCTATATACATTTATAATTGTAATAAAGCAACAAGTTTACCCATAAAATAAATGTAATTTTCACATATTAATATATTGTGATCAAATCCAATACAAGTGGCAGACATACTTTGTACACTGGTATCTGTTTATTAAGACGGCTTTGTTTTCCATTCTCTGTATAATTGGCAGATAAATAAATGTATATATGTGTGTATGAAGGCTAACGGCTGTTGAACACATGGGTGTAAGGACTAATTTCACAGTCCATTGTGACTGCTCATGGTAGAACGCTGATCAATACCTCATCTCGAAGGCATGGCTAACCTACTTCAATAAAAGGTGAATTTGCATCAATCTATATGGACTGATGCAGAATATGTCCATAAGTAAATAAACTCCAAATGGAGCGTCACATTAAAACCAAAGCAAAGAAAGCCTCACTCATCGACTCCCGGCCTTATCTTCGCCGCCGAAATAAGTCCTAGATGCGAACCGCCGTCTTTGTTTAAGATGTGAGTGAAGGAAGGAGCGGTGGCTGGTGGGAGCTTTTTCTTCTATTCATATCTTTCAACTGGCACAAAAGCAGCTGTCTTTACATCAAACACTGTTTTCTTATGTGTTCTCAGCGCTGTACTGTAGCCTACATCCATTTATGTCTTCATTTTCTGCTTTTCAAATAGTAATGCACGGATTTATGGTTCTCTTTATGCACAGGATTTAGTTTTATTTTCCTTGGAGGCATAATGCTATAATTTTCATCCTACAATGCCACCGAGACACATTACAGTAAGAAATCTATTTGCATCTTCAATGTATTAATGTAGTAAACTAATAGAATCATTTTAGAGGCATATGATTTTGTATTTCTGCTTGTCTGATTTCTTTTTCTTTGTTCAGCGTTGAGTGGATATTTCCTTCATCTCACAAACCTCAGCCTTCACACAAATGTTCCCTATGTCACTTCTATGCACTTGAAACCTAGTTGTACTGAGTCATTTTGAAAAGTACAGATGTATTGTATTTGCACAAAATATGTCTTTATCAAAATTGTTTGATTTTTATTCAATGAAAATGACATGTTTGATGCTGAGGGAATACGTTTTCAGAGAGTAACTTTTTTTTATCTGTGATTTGTGTACGTTAGCAACTATGTCCAGATACGCAGCTACCAATTATGGGCCCTATGATATTGTAACCATTGGGGACTAGCTTCCCCATCTGTCGAACCTGAGGGGGGAGGGTCCATAAACAACAACTTCACTTACGATCGCATGAAAAGGAAACTGAAACTTAACTAGCTTTCAAGGTCTACCTCACTCTCTTATACAACAGACTTTACACAACATTTTCATAACTTCTAACCTGTATCCACTGGGGCCCCCTACACTACTCAACGTACCCCCCACAAATACTGAGCCACATGAATTTGTCATGTTTACCCCCCAGATTGTGATTGTTTTCAATCAGATGTTTTACAGATTGAGACAAATATTGTCATTTATGTGACATTTAAGGGAGATCACAATACCTGGTTGATAATCATGAACAGTAAGAAGACGTGGATTACAGTTTCGCAATCAGGTTTTATTTGTTTGTTTGAATTAAGCAAAAAAAAAAAAAAGTTGAATGATCCCAAAAAAATATCTCCCAATGGAACAAGTGCTTCTTGAAATAAGGTTTTCAAGACCTATTGTCTAAAAATAGTTTATTATACCTCACTGAAAAGTTACTCCTTATCTGATTTAACTGTGGTGAGATATTTTGAATAGAAATGAGTAGGGGTGTGACGAGACACTCAGAGATTGAGTTAACGAGATCAAGACGAAACAAGATTTTAAAGGTGTCATTCTACTGAAAACAATTTTTTGGAATCTGATGGGTCACCCCAACTTACCAACACATGCTGCAGTTGGTAGCTTGTTTCTGTTGGGTGTAACATAACAGCTAAAATCTGATTTACCAGTTTTAGTTAGAGCTGGCTAAGTGACCTGAAAACCAAGTTGTTTTTATGCTTAAACCTAATAAATGCATAATGTTGATATTGTATTTTGGAGTTTACTGTTGATGATGACGCTCTGGAGGTACTCTATGCATCCTGGTAAAGCATCAGTATGTGTCGAGTTGGGAGTGTAGAGATCGTTTCAGAGCAACTCCCCAGTTAAATTCCCAGACAAGTCGACCTTGGCTGCAAATTGTAGTCCACTCTATGTATTTTTGTGCCATTTGTCAAGACTCTGAAGTGCACCTGCTTTTAACGGACAAAAACCTACATACACACATAGTAGGGGTAATTTTTAAGCAACAGAATACAGTACCGTCGATTGTCATGATAAATCTCGGTTGCCCTTTTTTCACACGGGATGAACACTTAACCAGACTGACAGCCTAAAACCAGCTGATGGGCACGAATGCCGCTCAAGAAATGTTCCCCACGTTCTCGCATGCACACACCTCTGGCTCACCTTCCTTCATGGTTCAGCGGTTATTCATTCAATCACACACCAACTTCACTTTTCCAGACACACACATGCACAACACACACTGACAGTGGCATTAGCATATCCCAGTACAGCATTTAGAGGCAGTCTACTGTAACATATAGGTAAAGCTCAGTCAATTACAGCAGATTAAAATGTGCTTACATGTATTAACATGAGCAGTTATTTGTAGCTCAGTTGGCTATGACCTCCTTCTCTTTGGAAAATATGTATACGAAGCAGTAATCTGTGAATGTAAAAAGTAATCGGTCTCAATCAGGTACATGAGAAGGCTGAGATAGTTGACCAAAGTGTGTCATTGGTAGTAATATTATTTTCAAATATATAAGTCAAATATGCAATATATCTGATATATTGCGATGAAATAGCTGTGTGGTGCCACTTTAAATGGTCACGCAAATCAGTTGTGTTACCTGTTGTTGTGCCGAAGTCAGTGTCGACAAGTTTCAGTGTAATGCTTCTTGTAGTTGAAATAATTCTAGATAACTGAAATTGCTTTTCTTTTTGGCACAAAGTCTTTGGTTTTTGGTAATTTTCCCTTGTTTGTTGCTCATGTTTCAATGTTGTTACCAGCAACTCAATTCATGTTCAAGGGCGTGGTCCGCTTTAACAAACTGATTAAGTAGGACTGTGATTGGTGGATCGCTGTGCACAGTATGTGTCCGGGACCCAGGTTGATTAGATGAGAACCTGTTGAGTTCATTTGCCTCCTAAATTGCAGGACCTGTGATGTGTTTGCTATTACACACACACATACAATGTCATCCCAATGTTCAAATGACATATTGTGCCGTTCCAGCGGTTGACTTGTGTCACCAATTTTTCATCAAATCTCTAAAACCAGAGTCATAGCCGAAGTATCAGGAATCTGTAAGTTTTTCTGTGATTATGCACCGGAATCTCTTCCCTCACAGTGAACAATTTCTCCACCATGAACACTCCATTTGTTTATTAACAGAAGCAGTAGGTTACTCAGATATTTACCGAAATACGAGAGAAGGCGAGCTCCACATAATGCACTGAATCTGACAATGAAGTAGAGCTGCACAATATATTGTTTGAGCATCAACGTGTGCACAATAGTCACATGCCACATCCTCCAATGTAGGAGACGAATGAGCTCAACATTTTCTCATCTAATTTCAAGGAAACCTGACACACATTGAGCATAGCACAATCATTCTAAACCAGTTTGGAGTGAGTCACTGGTAACAAGACTGAAAAATAAGCAACAAACAGGAGAAAGTCATCCAAAACTAAGGCTCAGTGCCAAAAAGAAAACCAACATCAGTCATGTGGAATTATTTCTTATTATTAATTAATCAATAAATGTATTCATTTTTATTTTTTTTATGAATTTTAATTATTAATTTTATTCAATTATTTCGGCTACAAGAATGATGATAGTAAAAAGTACATTCTGTGTCGACCACTAATCTGTTTGACTGTTTGTGTCGGCACCACACAGCTGTTATATACTCCTGAATATTTTTTTCATATTGCAGGATTTAAAAGAAAAAAAAATCACAATATAATTTTTTTCTAATATTGTGTAGCCCTACAATGAAGCCATGCCCATGTTTGTTGACACTGTGGCCATAATGCGGCTCCGTGGTTCTTAGTTCTTAGTTAAATTTTTTCTTAAGGGAACACTTTTTATCTCCTGCTGCAGCCCAAATATTAGCATGTGCACTTCATCTGCACTTATGCCTGTGCTGTGTGGGTCAACCTAACTTGATGTGGCTTTAGTGTGATTGGTTCAGGCTGTGCAACACTACTAATTTATAATTGTTTTTTCTTATGTCTTTCAAAACATGGATGAATTAATTTTTTTCTAAATCAATACTTCTATTAAGGAAATGTTTTTTTGTGATATATTGTTTTATTGCCCAGCCCTATGTAATGGATTTATTTGCTGTTTGATATGATGTTAACACAATGCTACATAATAATACCACAAACATCATATATTGTTAAAAAAGTAGTTGAAAATTGTCCATTGTTGGATATCATGGACATGCTACATTAGACAAAAGTTGATGACAGAGTGTCCTTGACATGTACTAACCTGACTCACGTTATCTGGCTGCGTTTCGTGAGGCTCACTCAACCATCTGAGTACCGTGAGGTTCATGTTTTCTTCAAAACGTAGGAGCCAATCAGTGTCGCAGGGTGGGACTACCCGGAACCGTTGTGGGACTACCCGGCGGCGTTGAGGCTTGTGTGACGTAAAGCAGAAGCGACAGCAGTGTAGTCTTTACAGATACACAACAATGGCAGCATGCGTTAGGTATCTGAGGGTCCATCTAGACTCGGCTATTTCCACTCTTTTGTCTACACTACCACATGTTCATTCTTTAAAAGATGAACAGAGGACGGCTTTGGAAGCGTCTGTTGATAGCAATGACGTTTTCGCTCTTCTTCCAACTGGGTTTGGCAAGAGTTTGATCTATCAGATGGCTCCACTGGTAGATAAAGAAATAGGACAAGTGCAGAAGGCCATGGTTATTGTGGTATCCCCCCTGGTTGTGTTGGTAGAGGACCAAGTCAAAGAGGCTGGTAAACATGAGCTGACAGCAATGGAACTGGGAGGAAGAAATGACGACATCTACAACGGATGTTGGCAGCTAGTGTTCAGTAGCCCCGAGTCAGTCAAGATGACGGACATATTTTTCATCTAATTACATGCAAGGATTTTAGATAAGACCCCTCGATTGAAAACGGATCGGTTGCCGAAGGGTCCTAGATGGTATCGATACCATCTGGTGAGAGTCAGGTTAGACATTTACATGATTATGACTACATTTTGAATTGCAAAGAATAAATCCATTTATTGTTTAGTTTAGTGCTATTTTCAACATCCCACATACTGAACGCCCTTACCTTGGACAAGCGCTTTTCTTCTTTGTCATCATCTTTTGACTTTTTGTGACTGAACTCTGCTTTGTATCCAGCAGCTCATCCTGAAGTTCACACCTTTAGTGGGTTGGCTTGAAATGGTCTTCAGAGACGAAGTTTGCTTTGAAAGGAGTTATATCAGGATATATCAGTGTCCACATGAAACTACTGAAAATGACTGAAAACCATATAGTACAAATTAGGGCTACACAATATATCGCAAAAATATTATAATATTCATATCGCATCATTTATATTTATATAATCATTTATTTTTTATATTTTATTTTATCCTGCCCCCCTAAAGGGGAGAGGGGTATAGTTTTTGAGTCAGTTTGTTTGTTTGTAAGCAGCTATAAACTACTGGACCAATAGACATCAGTTGGACATGCTTAGTTGTTCAACGTCGCAGGGGATGTCACCGTCGTGAGGGACGTAGAAATGCTGCTCGTCCATGCGTCCCTCCGGGAACACTGTACTCTCAATAATTTTTGACATCTTTGATGGAGGGTCACCAAATTCACACCACACATGCCTCTCATGAAGGCCTTTGTCAAGTTTGATGATCACTTGTGTGTCTTTTATCACTTTTGTGATGGTGGACACAAAGCCTTCAGGCTAACAGCAGGCTATTTTCATGTTGTTTTCATGATATGTTGAAAAATAAAAAAACATAAAGTTTTCAGTTTTTTAAATAACCCTCACCTTTAATACAAACTTTTATGGACATCTACACCTTCAATAAATCTAATATTAAAATACCAGATTTTCACTTAAACATACAAGATATAATATCTTGTACGTATAAGGGACTAAATTAGACTTAAGAAAGGTTATAAACCCAGACGGAACTGACACAAATGTAGCCGTGGGTCTTTATGGGTGAACAAACATTTTTCTTAGAAAATGAAATTGGCATTTCTGTACATGAAGAACAAATATTGTAAAATTATCAAATTAATATTACTGTACCCTTATCACATATCGCAGTTTTGCTAATATCGTTTAGCCCTCGTACAAATGCCAGGCTGGTATGTGGTGTTGTTAGAGTCATATGCATTAAGTGTGCTTGGTTCTACCAGGTCTGAGCCACTATTTCCTCTTGGTTGACCCCCTCCATGTTAGATCCAAGAGCACATAGTGAATATCGTTGGCTATGGTTGTTTTTACTCATTCTAATGAAACTGTAGCAGAATAATTAGATTCAGTAATTCCAATAATCTCAATAGCTGTCCCTACTCTGAGCTCTACTCTGTTGTTGTTTATGTTGTTGTAGTTGTGGAGTGGTGTCTTGCTTCTTGGGTGAAAGGTTAGAGAGGTGGAGCTGTGATGTCATCATTTTAGAAAAATTGCAATTTGGTCGTACAGACAAAGATGTGAAATCGGGGTTTTTCAAATGTATCTGTTCTGGGACCCAGTTTCAAAAAGTTGTGGTTTCATTGACTAAAAACACTGATTACATGTGGAGGAAAAGGTGATGTGATACAAACCTTTATCAGATAAGACCAAAGCTGTTTTATTATGAACAGGGTCTTCGTATTTGACAATGGGTAATAACACTTGTTACATATCAGAACCACTAGTATTATACATAATTGTTTCAAATAGCTAGCAATGCAACTCCACTATGGGTACTGTTTTATGTGTTGAGAAACTATTGAAAGTACTTTTCTTATTTAATCAAACTAATCTGATGCCATTAGAATTAATCCATTGTACACAAAAAATGTAAATGTTTGCTGAAACCATTAGTCTCTATAGATATGCGTATCAGCATTAAAGTATTACAGGCAGGAAGTTTTAGGTAACAAAAGGTCTTTGTCTGGAATTACAAAAACATTGTGGTTTTGTTTATATATTAATAAAAAAAACAAATCATCCTTTACGGACTGTTTTTTAAAATGCATTAACCAGTTCTTTTCTTCTGTCACTGCTTAAAGCTAGCGATAAAAAGTTAACAACAGGAAACGGTTGATCATTTAGTTCATCAAAACATCAGAAGCCCTATATAGTATATACATCTACAAATGTTGATATAAAATGTTTTTTTGGTGCGAGTTCTAAGCGTACAAAGGTGACTTTTATTTTGCAGATTGGGCTGGACTTTCAGAGACCGGCGCCGACTGTGCACCCTGTTGTAACTTAATACGTTGCCAAATACACATATTCAGCATCACAAATCCATGTCCAGTCTCTTAATTTGTTTTATCCATAAATTGTATTCGTACTGTTCCTGTACTTAAAATATTTCCTGAGCTAAGAGGCTTCATTGATTCCGTCTCCATCCCTTTGAGGCATCCCTCCCCCATGACTATCGTCTATTCATCTCTGTTTTCATTCCCATCTCTCCCCTTTCCTTTCCTCTTTTCTCTCATCTGTCCTTTAATTCCCACAATTCCTCCCACTCCCATTCTTCCTTCCTTCCTTCCTTCCTTTCTTCCTTGCGTCCTTCTCCTTTCAGTCCTAAACCCCCGACGCGGAGAGAGGATGTAGCAAGGCGAGACCTCCCGACGTCGGTGGGAAAAATGGGAGAGACCATCAGCTCGCAGACGGAGGGATGCAGCAAAGGTATAGGTTGGAAGGTAGCACTATAGGATGGCTCAGTCCTCTCCCCTCCCTGCATCCCTTCAGCCTCCCCCCCTCCCCCTTTTCCTGTGCCAGGGTGGTATGACCTGCTGGATTACAAAACAGCCCTCCCATGTGTCTGCCTGTTCTCTGTGCCAGCCGAGAGACAGCGATACCAAGCTCCTGGAGGGGAGCAGGAGGAGGGGAAGGAAAAGGATGAGAGGCTGAATGACAGTGAGAAAGAGAGGGAACCGGAGGAGAAATAAAGTCAAAATGAAAAGTAGAAAATGCAGAGCAGAGAGAAAGAATAGAGTGAGGAGGGAAAAGGAAAAAAAAGAGGAAGATGAAAGAGAGAGAAAAGTGTTTATCGAGAGTAAAAAAAAAAAGGCAGGAAGGATGGAGATAGAGATGGAGGTGGAGGCAGAGGGGGAAGGAAAGAATAGAAAGAGTTTAGGAAGGAGAGGGAAAAGGAGGAGGAGGGGAGTTTTGAGTGATAGTGAACATACTGTAGATGAAAGGTTTCGGAAGAGCGGGATGCTGAGAAGCATCAGCGCTGTCAGAGCATGTTCAACCCTCAGGGACAGCCGGGGGTAAGTCACACACTACTCCGCTACACATGCATGTACATTCCACATACACACTCACCGACTCATACACTCATTCATGCATTTACACAGCTCCGCATCCTAATGCCGACTCCTTTTTCTGCGAGGCCTAGACGACGACTGTCACACACAATGAACTCCAATCTAAAAGCGTTGGGAAAAGTCACTCAGATCTCGACTGATAAATGTCTTTTGCCTGTAAGTAGAGCTGGTGTGGTTTGGCGTTTTCGCTGCACAAAAGTGACAAAGACGTATCACCTCAACAATGGAAGTTATTCTCTAAAAGTGGGAATGGAATTGTTTTTCCTACTTTACACTTTTCTCCCCATGCTCGTTTTTCGGTCTTTCTGTCTTTGTGCGCCTTGGATTGTTCTAGGTGGGCTCTTTCATAAGAATAATAAAAGATAAGTGGCTGATCAAGTACAGAGATGTCAGGGGATACGGATAATGGCGGAGCTTTGGCTGTGTGGAATCAATTTCATATGATGTCTGACAGCCTGTCATGGAATCATTATGTAACCCCCAGAGACAAAGAGATGCTTTAAGAAGCTGTGTGTCCATGTGAGTGTTCCACTTCTGCAAGAAAACGCACAATTGTCTTATTTCTGCGCACAAAACAGTTCACTTTCAAAATGACCACGCAACTGGGGCCTAAACCAGGTTAGGAGAGTCATTTAAGGAATTTTCCATCCTCTAATCTGGAGGAGTGTAGTTGAATTTTCTCTGAGCTATATGACACTGGGAAGCTGCAATCCCAGGGAGTTGTTAGGTTTGTTGGTTTGCAGCGATGTTGATCCAATTGAATCCTGGGCCAGAAGGCGAAAGGTTGCTTAACCCAGTAGAACTAGAGGATAGACTGGGTTTTATTGTCTGAATGAGAGAGGCTTCTGCAGATTTAGATGCTTTAACCCCCTGGGGTGAAGGAATTACAGGAAAAGAGCCAGAGAGGAGAAGAGGGTGGTGGTCTCAGTCTCCCAGGGGCTCGGCAGCAGCAGTATTAGCTCCATTACAGGCCTCCGGAGGACAGCTGGGTGACAGAGGTCGTCATGGTGAGAGGGGTCGTCATGGTAAGTGGTTGTCATGGAGATTGTGGATGGAGCTGAGCGGGTGGGACCCCTGTGGATGGGGCTCACCTTGTCTGAAGAGACCATTATGCTCATTTCTACCTGCTTTTGTTGTTTCATTGTGTTTGATTTTTATTTTTTGGCTGCTGGAGATGGAAAAAAAAAAATCGAAAGACAATGCTATACTGCTTGAAATGCATTATGGGGTGTCAAAAAAAAAAGGCGGGGTCATCTTTTTTTCTTCTTCTTCTTTTTTCATGCATTTAAACAAAAAGCTTGCTGTAATTTGACATTTACAATTGACAAAGTATTAACACAACCATGTTTTTGTGTATTTCATTTATTTATCCATAACTAAACTGAATTTGGTTTACGCTCAAGGCTGCGGCGCTCTAGTCTCATTAACTTCAGCTGCATTTAACAGAAACTAAAAGCTGTTTTTAACCCTTTAGGAGAGGCTTTGTTCAACCATATAAGGGGGAAATATGCATATTTTCCCGCTGACATTGGAAAAGTGCACCTTTTGTGGGTTGTGTAAAAGGAGAGTGCACTGAAAGTGAACCTCAGGGAAGATGTTTTTAATCATTTTCATCATTATTTACATTGGATGGAAAAGGAAGACTGTGCAGTTGCCATCATAGAGTTGGATAGCTCATTAGTAGGCCATAGGAGAGCAGGTACTCAAAATGTGCAACTATCCCCCCTCCCTCCCCTCAACAAATTCCTCTATCTTTACTAAGATTTTCACCTCTTTCTCACACACACACACACACACACACACACACACACACACACACACACACACACACACATTTTCTCTATATTCTTGTTTTTTCTTTATCTTAGAAGAGATCACTGTGTTCCCACCCTCATCTAACAGCTTCTTTTATGTGCTAATAATTGCCCAAAGCGTTGACACTGATAGCATATGAATTTGTGTATTTGGCCATTTTATTTTTTATTTTTTTTTATATGCCCTGAAGCCTTTGCGTTGTCTCACGTCAGCCAAGCAAACTATAATTTGAATATCTAAGAGCATAAAGCAGTTACTGTATGCAGCCGTGTAATGCAACAAACCCCCTTCGGCTGTGAATCTTTATCAACACATTGGAACTGTAAAATATCAGAATATCGCTCATTAATTCAGTCTATTCTGCTGCTTAGTCATCGAGATCTGTGTAGTGTGTGAAAGCAAAGCTCGGCTCTCAGTTGGTGGAAACACTGAAACTGTTACCTCTAAAGTGTCAAGGATGGAGTTTAACACAAAAAAGAATATATATATATATATATATATATATATATATATATATATATATATATATATATATATATATATATATATATATATATATATATATATATATATATATATGTATATATATATGTGTGTGTGTGTGTGTGCATGCTCAGTTCAATTCGATCAGTGGTAATTCAATCAGTTTGCTTTTGCTGGATGCTTGGTCATCCTGCCCCATTTCTAAGCGGCTGTGAGGCGCCAGCTGCCGTGGCCAGGCTGCGGTTTATCTCAGTGGAGAACATTGTGAGGATATGGTTGTATCACTGCACACGCCTCTGGTTCTTGTGTTGCATGTGGGAGCTGTGACCTGGCAGCCAAGTACGAGCTGGACAGTGATGAGGAGGAGGAGGAGGAGGAGGGGGAGGAGGAGGAAGAGGAAGAGGAAGAGGAGGGGTTGAACATGTGTGAGCCGTGAAGGCCGTTGGGTGTGGCATTCAGAGAAAACCTGTACGACTCCAGTGCATTCAACTTAACGTAAAATATAGGCGCATTCTGTTCAGACTGTTATAGAAAATGTGTTCCTAGAAATGCATGTGATATAAATGCATGAAGGATTCTTAGCACTACGGATAAAGTTATTTCATGGTGTCGCTAAAATAAGAAAATATTATTGCTATTTTTATCCCTGTCTCATTTTAGGTGATTTTTTTTTTTAAAGAATTCCAACATAGCAACTTAAAATCCAGAAAAATCCAAGCATGGGAATCCTAATTTAACCAGCAAAAATGTCACGTTCTGGTGATATAATACTTTTTCTAAGCATTCCACTTAAGATATTTATTTTGACTCTCCTCATGAAAGGAGTAAATGATTCACATTTTTCTACATTATGCACAGAAATGTGTATTATAATGGGGAAGAAAAGACTGAATGTGCTGGGAAGTCGAAAAGAAAATTGACTGCTGGAATGTTAATGTGTCTGCAATTCAAATTTTAATTCCAGATGGTTAATATTTTGATATAAAAATACAATTTTCTACCTCTTCAAAACATTCTGGTTTGACCTTAATTGAACACACAGCATATTCAGTCAAAAGATTTAATGAGAGTCAGAAATTCTATTTAATATCATGTATTTGTCTGTTATGTAGATCACAACCAGTTATAATTCATTATGATATTTTATAATACAAGCATTCTTGTGGCTACTAGACCCTGATTTAATGTTTTGTGTGTTAATATTTATCCCAGTGCATGCATTATTCAGTGTCATTGCAACAAATTATAGACTTAAATGTTATTTCTGCTGTGATCTAAATACTGCACAAGGTATTTTAA
This sequence comes from Siphamia tubifer, assembly GCA_020466265.1. Classification (NCBI taxonomy): domain Eukaryota; kingdom Metazoa; phylum Chordata; class Actinopteri; order Kurtiformes; family Apogonidae; genus Siphamia; species Siphamia tubifer. Next base: position 46,998,911 of record CM035798.1, on the reverse strand, counting down.
GTAGCCTCTATGTGTCAAACCTCAGATAAAACAAATGTTCTTGACCTGTTTTCCTGTTGTTGCAGAAAAATGACAGATGCAATGATGATTTTAATACTATTTGACCGCCCTGCTGCATAGAGTGAAATTACAGCTGAAGTGGAAAAAAAAAAGAAAAGAATGCAACACCACACACACACACACACACACATATCCATCCATGTTCAGTTGGACATGTGTGTATGTGTGACTAAAATGACGTTAAGATCCATTGTTCTGCATCACAGACTCGATAACAAAGACAGCAGCAAATTTAATTAGATTTTTAATGAGTGTTTTAACACATCTATTCTTTGACTTTTTGTTGGGCAAATTGCTTCTGTGAACACTAAAACATGTTGTCTAAAAGTTACATTTCAGGCCACAATGTGTTATGATAGCGGGAAAAGTGACTTCATTATTATCTTTTTCAATTATTATTTAAATGTAACAAGACTATTAAGGAGAATCCATGCATAGTATAAGAGAGTAGCTGTAAAAGGACATCGTGTTAAGATGAACAGAATCAGCTGGTGTGTTTACAACTAGTGCCATGCGTGCATTTTCCCCTTCTAATCACAATTAACATTCTTTAGATGCTGTATTTAAAGGGAAAAAATCCCCACGAGCTGTCATTCTACAGTGTACGTACAGCGGTGTGTATGTGTAGATAAAGTGGAATGTGTGTGGATACGCTCCTAATTAGTCAGACAGGTTGTAAATGTAGCGCCGATAGAACCCTGACCTCACAACCTTTCCTGTTTTCTCGTCCTGTAGAAACACAGCAGGTAGGCAGCGCTGAAACGAACCGCCAGCGAGGCTTTTTGTCACAGTCCCTCGTGCATTTCCACCGTCGTACGCACTTCTTAAAAGGCAGCAGTCCACTGTTTTTAAGATTTACACCCGTCTGCGCCGCCTGAAGATTTACACTAACGGTGCACAGTCAGTACAGACGGCTAAGTTGTTGAGCTGGCTGGGCTCAAATGCCTACAGTCAGCAGAAAATAACCCAGACCGGCCTGGTTCAGACCAGCTCGGCTCATCATACAGCTAGATTTCCATTCCGCACCTCCAAATCGTCACATTTATTAGCATCCTTTCACACATAAAGGCTCAATCAGCAGAAAGTAGTCGGTGCTGAAGACCATCGCTGCTTCTAGTTTGATCCTTTATTTCACTGCCTCTGTTAAAAAAGGCATAAAATTGGCTCAGCCTGGCCCAGCGGACTGCGATTCTTCACATGTCCTCATCAGCCCTGTGTTAAAACATCCACCACCTTCCTATCCTGTTGTAATGGCGCCATTACCAGCCATCAATAATGCAGGGGAGGTAAGTACATGTAGCCATACGGCCCCTGGGGACTAATAGAACGGACGTGAGAGCTGTTTCCTCCCCTATGGCCAAGCAAAATGAGGGGTTGTAAAGGTTCCCGTTTGTTTATCCTAACACCTAACCCCTCAGTGTAAAACACACACTCTCACATGTGAACACACACACACATAGAGGAACAGAGCTGGGACACTACTACAGTACAAGAACAACACACACACACACACACACAGGATGAAAAGACATACACACCCTGCATTATCGCGGCGAGGTCCAAAAAATGCACACAGCGTACACAAAATAGCTGATAAGGGACAGGCAGTGGAAAGACACCACATGCTCTCACATGCATGCATGCGTCGCGCATCACACACATCACATGATCACACAGTCTGTGAGTGGGAGTCTTTGTGTGCTGTATATGAGTGTGTGTGTGTGTGTGTGTGTGTGCTGGAATTCCTGGAGAAAAGCGAGGCTGCAACAAGGTAGACTGTTGATGCTGCATGTTTTTTTTCGACCAGACACTGTGAGACATGTCTGTATGTGTGTGAGAGAAGAGAGAGTGAGAGAGTGCTACTCCTACATGTTTCCATCCAGACAGAGATACGCATCCGTGTGGGAGGGGTTATGAGAACAATGATGGGTTCTCGTCTCTCTCTCTCTCTCTTCTCGACACACGGCGCGTATGAGTGCGTGGGAGCGCATGTGTGATGACTTGGTGTGTGCGCATGTGTCCATGTGTGTTTGTGTAGCCGTGGACTCTCACATGTGGCTGTGGAACTGGAAGGTAAGCCCTCTTCTTCTTCTTCTTCTTCTTCTTCGTCTTTGGATTCCTTTAGTGATTAGCCACATCAGTTGTATCAGTCAGTGGTGACAGATTTATCCTGAAGTGTGTTTTACATTTTTCTTCTTCTTGTGTCTGTTTTATGTGTTGAGTTGGAACTCCCAAAGTGGCGGAGGTGAACTGTACCCTCACGTTTCTTTGTTCACGTCGCCTGACTTACTGTTAGCACCACTAACCTTTCTCCACTTGGAGCACTTAGGTACTTAGTGCGGGTAAGAGGTTTTGAATATATTAAAGAGCTTATTGGCTCATAGTAACTCCGTCATCCACACCTACCATTTGTCATGTGTCAGTTTGATGTGTGTGCATATTGGCTGGGGGCTGCGACAAACCCTTAGAGATACGTACCCTCAGTCCCAATTTGTCGAAGCAGTTTACGACAGGGTTCCCTGAGGATACACCCTCCATTTTTCATTGTCTTCCCACGCTTTACTTACACACACACACACACACACACACACACACTGAGGTTCTCACATGTAGTGTATATATACGGATGCGACGGCATTTCCATATCAAAGATTGTCTCCCACAAAAGAGCTATAATGGGTGGTAAACTTTGCATTATAATTTGTTGCAGGATGATATTACTGTAGCTCCTGGTTGGTTGTGTGACATCTGAGGGACAGAAGAAGAGCAGCAGCAGGAGGAAGGGGGGGGGGGGGGGGGGGGTGAAAGGTAAAGGGTCGTGGTGATAAGGTGAACGCATATTAAAATGAAAGAATAAGAGTGAAATGAATGAAATAGAGCACAAAGGAGGCAGGATGAAGGAGAGAGGAGGAGCAGGAGAGAGTCAGTGTGGAGTATTTTCACACGCCTGATTGCTCCCTGCCGAACCCCCCCACCCCCATTCCCATCCCCACTCCAAACCAAAACACACACTCTACTCGCAGACCATATCTCCGCTCCCTCCCCCCAGCCCGGGCGTATGGACGGCAGGCAGCCAGGCAGGCGTAGCGGCCCTTTGTTTGACATATAGCTGCACACAAAGGCATCCTGACCTGGAATGGTGCTGGAGAGCTCTGGCATTGGCACTCACACTCTCATCAGGACCACTTCTGATTGGCTCAGACTGACTTTCACACCAAATGCCATAGAACGCTGAAAGAAAAAAAAAAAAAAATCAAAGAACGCTTTTGGTTTAATAAATTCTCAAGTAGAAAAAGATAAATCCTGAGCTGACACGACTACACAGACTCATGATAAAGCTGCTCTCTAGACGCCTTCCGTGAAATGTTTGCGTCCTCTCAGACAAAAGGCACGCCGTTGACTCTAGAGACGGCACCTCCTGAGGCGATGCGACTTAACTGTCGGCGGAATTCATATAGAAACACGACATGAGTGCTTGGGCTGAATGCAGAGTTTTCAGCTTTTTTTTTTTTTTAATGTGGAAACAGGAGCCAAGAGCATCTGCTGAGCTCGATATAGAGATGAAAAAAAAAAGCTTTAATTTGTATAGATCCACAGCTTTTTGACCTCTGTTACAGAAAAGATAGAGACAGGGCACATTTTATGACAAACTTTTATGACAAACCTGGGACTAATATGATTGATGCACCAGTGTGTGTTTTTTAATCAGATCAGTCATAGGTTAAATGCTGGTTGCATTTCCAGGGCGCCAGTACAGCAGCAGCAGCAGCAGCAGCTAATCACAGTGAAATAAAAAGAAATGATAAACCCCCACTTATGCCTGTTAGTACTCCCATGCCCCAGGGACCCCCACTGCAAAAGTCTCTCGACATTTTTTTTTTTTTTTTTTTTTATGAAAGATTAACCCCACTGTGGCAGAGCAACCATCTTTATTTATCGCCAGAAGACACTTTTCAAAGGAAATTGAACAAGAGACAAAGAGAAAACATACGGAGAGACAAAGAAGTGGGGAAATACAAGACGCTCTTTTTCTTCTTCTTCTTCTTCTTTTTTTTTTTTTTTTTACCTCTAGAGTAGAGGCTTCTTCCATATTTCAGGGGGATCTTTTCAATGAGATGACAAGCTTTCTGCAGAATTCTGTGGTAAATGGATTTCACACCACACTCCTCTCAACAGGGGATTTAGGGCGCTGGCGGGCAAGAGAGCAATATCTGCCACCGGAATGTCAGCAGTTTCCAATCCGCCATTTGAACTGCAAAAGTGTGTGGAAAACACTGTACAAGACAGTTCACGGCTTTAGACCCGCTCGGCGTGAGTGAGTGTGCAACACAGAAGTAAATATAATAAAATAAAAACATAGTGGTAAAGAAAAAAAAAAAGAAAAAGAAAAAACAAACAAAAAAAAACTCATTTGAATGTGAAGGTATGTTGGTAGTGTGAGGCTATTCTATTTATAAAAGCTGAAGTCTCTGCGAACAACAGGGAAGCCGAATCTTGCATTTTTCAATATGGAAGTTATTACCACAGCAGCTAATCCCACACACTGTGCTTAGCTACTTAGAAAGAGCGCAGGAAAAAAGGGAGGAGGTGGGGGGAGGGGGGGGAGAGGTGAGGCTTTAATTCCAGCTGAGGATGGCAGGTATGTTAAAACCAGATAAAACGAGACATTAATTGAGTGACAGAGTTTGCTAGTGGGTTTTTATCACACAGTGTATGCACACCAGGCTTGTGTGTGTGTGCATGAAGAAGAAGAAGAAGAAGAAGAAGAAGAAGAGAGGATTTGTGTGCGACCCCTTCTCCCCCTCCCTCCCCCTTCCTCCTCCTCCTCCTCGTCTCCCCTCTTTTCTCTCTGTCTCTTTAATTCTGCCTTCCTTCGCTCATTTTCGCCCGATCTGGTCGAGCCGTGGGAGGTTGAAAGGTGAGACGAGGTGAGCCAGGTGCACGACGGCATGGGGAACATCAGCATAAACGGCTGATGTCTGAAAACCCTCTTGATACCCACAGAAAGTTGAAATCAGTAGGGCTTTGAAAAGGCCACTCAGGAGCTCCATGACACGTTTAAAGGCCCCCGTTTGTCACCTTGAAAGATTTGCGTTTAGATTCTTGCCATTCTCGTACAGTGCAGAAGACAAGAATCAATCTTTTCAGTTATTATTCACAGAAGAATGTCTGCGATGCCCGGATCGACTGGAAACGAGTTTGTTAATCAATACTCAAATGTTCCCGTCACTTCAAAGTGGTGCGGTTGAAAGCTAATGCAGTGTGCGCTATTCAAGGCCTCGTGGATGTGAGCGAACGTGAGTGAGCTGCCGCTGTCTGGTGCTTTTAGCGAAGCTTTAAGGACACATTTGCTTTCATTTGAGGACTAGACTGAGGTAATTTTGACCGAGCCCCGGAGCCTCAGCGCTCATCTTTCTATTCCCATCTCTTTTTTAGGTTGCCCTAATTCTATATCCTCATTTCTTGTGGAGGAGGTGAGGGATTATTGTAACCAAAAAGTACATTCATTCAGTCTTTACCAGAGACACGTCTGAATGTAATGCACCTCAAAGCCATCATTATGTCTCAATGACCAGATACAACTTCAGGATTTTTACTGGATTCCCAGGTTTTTTTTTTTTTCTTCCTCCCTCTAATTCTCCCAGTCACCTCGATTTTTAGTCATTTTCTACAAGAAAAATGACTTCAGTAAGACATTTTTGTCGATATTATATCAAGAAAAGGCTCATTTATTGAAGATGTTGGTTCTTGATGCTATATTTTAGTTGCATATATTAAAAATTGTGCCTCTTGTGAAAGTTGCATTATATCACGTCTTTATAAAATACATTCCTGATGCTACACGTGTGTATTTCCTTGTGATAAATAGAATAATTGGAGTGTGTGTGATCAGTCAGATGATCTGTGTGTGACTTTGGGGATGACAGTACACATTGTCAAACTGAAGACACGAAAAACTGGGGCCATTCATTCACAAATTTCTGTTTAAAATGCATTTAGTCAGAGCTTTAGATAAAGCGTAACATAATGTATGGAAGCAGTAGGTCATTCTGTAGTGTCTGTGCATTGAATTTGCAATTATATTTTTCCTGGTCTTATTTGAATATTGTATTCAACTTGTTAATACATTAAATTATGTAAATGCAGCAGTTCTTGTTTAGCATATTTCAATCCACACGTTGCCTCTTACTGAAGATATTAGATAATTTGTGTCAGAAAAAATGTGATTTCTAATGAGCTACAATCTACTGGAAGTTTTAGTGTATTGTATTATGTATTTGTGTCAGAAGCACACAGTTTAAAACTTCCGAATTAACAGTTAGTGAAAAAGACTACAATGATTCATTTTGTCAGGATCAGGTCCATCCTGTTTAACCCAAAAAGACCAAAATAATAAGTGTTGATTAAATTAATCTACTGATGTCAAATGTTTAATAACTTCTGATCCACTAACATTATCAATATATGTAATTAATTAGTTTAAAATACAGTTCGTCATCTTTTCATGGTCATCAGATATGACCCATTTGGACGTTCAGAGCCTGCGTAGTTGCCATGGAAACACCGCCATCATCTACAATATTGATTCACCAGTAAAAAAAAAAACTATGGAGTTGGATAAATGACAGTGGATGGACACACTTGGTTAATATTTAGTAAATGCTATCCTTGATTAAAAAGTCTTTCTGTTCTTAAATTTTCTGTAAATCAAATACAAAAAAGTACATGATTTTCACAGGAAAAATGCAAAACACAGAGGTTGATATTATAATAAATAGTGATAAATCATTTCAAAACTGTGAAATCTGGAGAAATTTGGGAACAACCACCAAAGTAACACTTGGTTTTTAGGGGTTAACACTGAGAATGAATAGTTTGCAAAAGAGTCACATACATCCTATTTAACACTGATACTGATTATTATCAATACTGACCAAGTTGAGCATCGTAATTTATGCAGAACCTTTGTAGAAGTTATATGTTGGAATAAAAATGAACAAAATGCCTACATCCCTCCAAATTATTACAACCATACTGTCCTGGTTGTTCAATTAAAGTCACAATCTGTCTTTAATAACCACAGCAGTAGTCTGTGTACACCTCATTAAAATAGCTTCAGCACGTTTCTTTGCTTTATTTAGTTTTTCCAGATACACTCGACAATGCATTTACACAACATTACTGCAGAAATGTGCACATCTTCATTTGCATTTTTACTGTTGTACGTTACAGCGTGTAGATTAGTTTCATTCTGTTATTTTTTTTTTGGGGGGGGGGGGGTTTCCTCTCCTTCCACTCGTCCCAGTGATTATTTCCCTCACACTCTGTAGGATTATATAGAACAGGGGTCTCAAACATTCGGCTCGGGGACCAAATGCAGCCCACCAAAGGTTCCAATACGACCCATGGGGTGAATTTCCAAAGTGTAAAAATTCCACAGATAAGCCTGTGGAAGTCAGTCTAGTACCACTACCACATATGAAGAACAAAAAACAAAAATAATGACTCCATATTTTCTTCTCAGTTTGATGTGGAAAATATTACATTATACCTAAAAAATAATAAGTTCAAATGTTTTAGCACAAAAATTACATCACATTATGAACACTTTTACATTTACCAACTATCCTGTAACAACGAAATGTGAATAACCTGAAGAATTTATAAAGAAATTCAAATGTCTAAAGAAAATTAAGCACATTTTGATCCATTTTCTGCTTCTGTTCATAAGTGTTTAACGTCTCTGTACGTCCCATCTGTAATTTACATGGACAAATGATGAGTTGAGGCAGAACATTGTTAAAATCGCACTTATTTCTTGGAAGAAATGTAATGCTTCGGGGGGGGGGGGGGTATGTTTGGATAGTTTATAAAAGTAAGTATTTTATTATTAGATCCCCCCCCCCCCCCACAAAAGCAGCAATGAATATTTGAAGTTGTCATTATGTTATTGTTTTAGTGGAGATTAAATTAGATTAAATGTGGCCCCTGAAGAACAGGAGTTTGAGACCCTTGAATTCGTTTTTCAAAATAAAACCAAAAATAAGACAGCGAAAAAACAAGTAATTTCTTCATTATTTTTTCACAAAACCAAAATGAAAAAAATGCATAGTAATGCATTTTTTCAGTTTTTCTTTTTGTGTTTAAATAACAGAAAAAACAGATAACGACCATTTCCCGTTTTATCCAATTTTGACCTGAAGAAAATTGAATCTTAACAACCGTAAGAAACATAACCACCAGACTTGAAGATCATTATCTTATGATATGACACCAATTTTCTCGGCCGTCATATATTCAGGTCTTAGGATGACCCTCTTAGTTTCCCCAAATAGGACATAGGTTTCCATCTTTGTCACTGCAGGTCAAAGGTCATTTCCGGTTTACTCAACTTGCTTCAGGCCAAAATTGGATAAAACGGAAAATGGCCGTTATCCGTTTTTTTTCCCATTATTCCTTTAAACAGTGGCACTGTGGCGTAGCGGTTAGCGCTCTTGCCTCACAACAAGAAGACCCAGGTTTGATTCCTGGACCATGCAGGCCTTTCTGTGTGGAGTTTGCATGTTCCTGTGTCTGGATGGGTTTCCTCCGAGTGCTCCAGTTTACCCTCGTCACCCAAAAACACATTTGGGTAAAAGCCCTCCACTCAGGTAACTGCTCATGAGCCTGGCTCCACATTTGGAGATGGGTCCCCGGGTGGCGCCCATGGCTGCCCACTGCTCCTTTGAAGGCTGGGTTAAATGCAGAGGACAAATTTCGTTGTACAATTGTATGATGACAATAAAGTACGATCTTAAACACAAAAAGGAAAACTGAAAAATCGCATCATTATCTGTTTTTTCATTTTGGTTTTGGAAACAAATAATGAAAAAACGACTTGTTTTTGTCGTCTAATATTTGGTTTCACAGTATTTTGAAAAAAAAACGAATGATACATGGATTCCCCTGATATAGTGGTAACATTTCTGTTTAGTTATGATGCTTCTTCTTGTGCTTTTTGTTAAGTATTACAAGCTGTACAAATCACATTCGAGTGTTTTTTTTTTTTTTTCCTGCTTCACAATGGTGCAATTTGTTAAAACCACTTTTTTTTCCGAGTGTGTTCCTGATATAATAGCCTAAATAACTTAACCAACACCTACTCCAAGTCTATGTTTGGGTGATTTATCTCTTCCTGGCACCTCAAGCACCACTGATAACTGTCTCATTTCAAAGGCAAAACATTCAGATTCCATTTAGTCTGCTCTCATACTTAAATCGATAGTCGCCCGCTCTGCTATTACACCCCAACAACCTCTGCCTCCATTGGTCTAGAGGCAGTAGCTGCTTTTTCCCGGAGCCAATCAATGTTGATAATCATATTTGTGATATAGACGAGGGAGCTGCGGGCCGCATGTCTGCATGATTAATGAGCTTATTATCAACGGCGAGCGGACCTCATCACGGTGGCGGCGCCCGGGAGAGGGGCACAGTCAATAGGGACGAGGGACGAGGCATCCGCTCATGATAAATGAACATATAGGCCTGGAAGCAGTGTCAACGTGTGCATTTAACGCCACGTTTATGCGACTTACTCAGGGAAAAAAAAAAAAACTCATATGTGATGTGAATGGCCTCAGTCCGTCCTCTGAAACAAACACCGCCGCCTCTGTCTTTATTCTCATTCTTAAAAGAAAACAAATTAATTACTTTGACATTTGGTTCTTCTCTGCAGGCCGGTCATCAGCCTTTATTTGGAGAGCTGAAGGTTTTCTACCTGCAGCCCTGGAATCAGCTGAGAGGTAGGGAATTACTGCAAAATTAAACTGTTTACTTGCCTTTCTGCCGCCTGTTTACCTCCAACAGCATGGACATAAAGGTCATTTCCATTTGGGGTCGAAGGCGTTGATTGGATCGGATGGAAATTTGTGCGTTTCTCATTTTGGTCTTCTCAAATTTAATTCAAAAGCAAGAGAAAAAGATTTCAGCTATTTAGGGACCGGGGTACAATTTCAGCAGCTGCTCAGTGACAATGCTCTGTTGTAAATAATTAATCTTGATATTGTGCAAAATGAACATGTACTGTATATCTCACTAAAGTAAAAGAAGAGAAAACAACAACAATAAATGAGTCATTAAGTTACTTCTTTAAAAAAAAAAAGCACAAACATGTTTACATATGACACTACTGTACATGCTAACACACCAACTCTGTCTTCACTTCTAGAATAGTCTTTATTGTTGCATTAGACAATAAAAATGAAAGATAAGATGAATTAAATCTAAAGCAGATGAGAGATTTGAGCGAGCAAAAGGGAAAAAACCCAGCAGCAATGACAGTACATGTACTATTGTATTCCTTTAAAAAGCCCAAAAATTATGAAAACTGATGAAAATACCAAAAAAAATATACATATGAAACTAGATACGTCAACTTTTAAACCCTGTCAAAGACACCAACTCTGTCTTCACTGCTAGAATAGTTTTATTATTGTGTAAGACAATAAAAATTAAGAATACATTGAATTAAATCTGTATGAAATATAGATTTTTTTTTAATGCATTTATTTCTCAACCAATTGAAAGATTCAAACTATTTAGGGACTGCAGTACAATTTCAGCTGCTGGTCATATAATTATGCTTAATATTTTGTAAATGAACATGCATCTCACTAAAGCAGAAATTAAAGTGGACAAATTATTTCTCTGGATCACTAGAAAAATGGATGTATGTCTACTTTAACTATATATTAAGGATGAAATTGCTCCTGTAAAAAGCACAATGATGCTTAAAAATAATGAAATTACGATAGAGTTCATTCAATAAAGGATCCTAAATCATGTCAGACACACCGACTCCTTTATTGTTGCATCAGATAATAAATATAGAATAAATGTAATTAAATCTGCATTAAATATTTTCTTTTTCTTGCATTTATTTCTGAAGCAGACAAAAGATTTAAACTATTTAGGGACCAGGGTACAGTCTCAGTGTTCTGTTGTAAACAATTATACTTAATATTTTGTAAGGTGAACATATATGTTTCTCCATAATCAGAAAATAATGTAGAAAAATGGTTCCTCAGTTACTTTTATATCAGTTTTGTTTTTTAATGTGGAAACAACTTACTATATTTACTATAAATAAACAATAAATTAAGGGCAAAGTTGTCCCTTTAAAAGGTGCAAGAACATAAAGAAAATAAAAAGAATAATATATAAAACTAGATGCTTTAACTTTTAATTTCAAATGTCATTTTAAACATTTTAAGGATTTGCATCCATCCTGTAGAGGAAGGAAGTGTTCATGAAATATTTGACTTTAACTGTATTTAAACATTCACATTCAGAACAATCTGACCTGTGCACTGTTAAGACACACTTTCTGATATTGTGTCTCAGTAGAACTTTGCACCAATAAAACCTTCTATGATATATTAATTCATTTCCTTTTCATACTTTTGTTTAAACAAGTGCCTTTTAGTTGTATTTTACTGTATACAAAGGAAATTCTGCAAAATTATTCATCTTGTCTGTGGAATTTTAATCCCTGTGAGGGTGAGATTTTAGGATTAATTATTAGTTGTGAAGATAATCAAGGCTTTAATTTAGGATAATCACATTGAAGACTTTTTTAAGGAGCCACGGTCAGACTACCCAAAGTCAAATAACTCAGTGTTTTGCTTCATACTCAAAGTTTAAGTAGAATTTCTGTGTAAAAATAGGTGTGTCCTCGGTTGAACAGGACTAAACTTTGTTACCTATGACATTAGTAGCAGGTGAATCATCTCCTTTATCTTCATTCTTATCATAAAAGCATCCATATGTTACTAAAAATGCAAAAACTGTGATTTAAGACCAAAAAAATTTGGCTTTTAGGTGCCGCATGATGAAGAAAGTGAATGTTTTTACGCAGAAATGAATTAAAAATAACTTCAATACATGTCGACAAGAACAACAGGGTAGTATTATTTTGGTTTCAACATGTTTTTTGCCTAAATTAATATGTGTAATGTAATGTTGTTTTGACTGCCTTTACTGAAGTCTGTACTGTATGTCAGTTTTTTTGGAAATCTGGCCAGAAAACAGAAGGAAGTGAATCCACAGGAGTACGCAGAACTGTGGGTTTTCTGTCAGAACACTTCTATTAAGATAAGTTAATTTATTCCACCATGGGACATTTTCACAAGTAGCAGCAGCAACATACAACTATAGAGGTTTAAAAGTGCCAAAATGAAATAAATAAATAAATACAACATTAAATCATTAATTCAATATGTCCCTAATGAATTTAAATTGGATTAAATACATAAGTCGTATTAAATGTGTCATTAAATCATTAAAATACCAATTTGTTTTTGGTAAAAACAAACAAACAAACATATATTATTATTATTATTATTAATTATTTCATGGTCCTTGTGTTGCAGTGGATCATGAATTTATTTTATCTGTCAACATCGCCAATCAAACTTGGTGGGCGGGGCTAATGTGAATCTAGTCAAATCCACTTCATAGGGAGAGTCTAGATTTTTAGCAGTTGCCAATAACGTTTAGTTTCCTAAAGTATCCAAACAAAGGTAGAGGTTAAAGGTCACCCAGTGTATGGGAATGTGTTCACAAGCCAAGTTTAAATCATGCTCAGATATTTTCCTCAATTGTCTTTTACATAAAACTAGTTAAGCTTTTTATTGTTGCCCAACGTGTGTGTGGGGGGGGGTCAGTTAGTAACTGTCTGTGTTTATTCCAGTGTGTTTGTTGGCTGTGGGAGGGTGTCCACTGCTGATTAAGACGCTGGGTCATGTGACGCAGCCGGTTCAGTTCAGTCCAAGCTGACTTCTCATCCTGGAAACCTCAGCTCATATGACTCAGCTTTCAACACAGAGCTGGAACTGTCACCTCTGTGCCAATAACTATCAGTAATATGAGAATCTGACTAAAGTGGAAGGATTACAGAGGATGTAGAGGATGCAGTTGAAAATAAGGCTATATTTACATATTTGTGAAGTGTAATCTTTAGTTTTTGGATGATAACTTTTCTGGAGTCGTGATGTTAGATCTTAAAGTTTTTGGTCTGTCAATCTTTAAAACAAAGCTTTGTAAATGTTGTATTGCATATGCATATATTTAGACTTAGATTATATATCAAAAATTACACTTGGATGCAGTTGGCTCAGCAGGCACCAGCAAAAAAATACAAACAGGAACATCTGTGTGTGTGTGTGTGTGTATATATATATATATATATATATATATATATATATATATTTATATATATATATATATATATATATACACAGGATAATATAATATAACACAAGATAGAATAAATATGGATATAAAAACTACAGAAGACAAGAGTAAATATGCATATACAGTAAAGATTATAGAATATAGAAAATAGAATAAATACCCATACAGTAACTATAGAAGATATGTATGCATATAAAAACTAGAATATAGAAGATAGAATAAATATGTATAATATAAAAACTATAGCATATAAAACTTAGAATAAACATGCATATAAAAAAAACATGTGAGTATTAAAAACTATGGTTCTCTGACTTTAAAAACAACAACAACCACATGTTTGTACAGTTTTATTACACACTGGCACAGTCGTATGTAGGTGTGTGTGTGTGTGTGTGTGTGGGGGGGGGGGGGGTTATGTTGAGTTCATCAGTCTTATGACATGTGGAATGAAACCGTTTCTGAGGGACAGTTGTGTTCTGCTTCGAAGGAAACAGAACCTCCTTCCCGAGGCCAGCGGACACAACAGTACATGATGGGGGTTGGACGAGTCTGTGATGAGGATTTACAGAAAACCATAAGGATTATTCCTTATTTTAGTTCAGTTTGGGGTTGAAATTTCCATAAAAAAAAACTATTTCCTGCTTTACAAAACTTTCCAGTCATCCCAGGCTTTAGCATAGTTTTATTTAACTCTGGGTGAACAGTTAAATAATTCCAAAATAAGATAGAAATGATCAGAACTCTGAAGGATTTCTGTTTATTTTAGTGCAAACAAGTCAAATTATATTATGAAAATGTTTATATTCACAAACTATTTGTTCGTTAAAAATGTGAATAACCTAAATATCCATGATCAACCTGAAAAATAAGTGTAATTTTAACTGTATTCTATCATTTCTGAAACTGTATTACAAGTTAAAGATGACGGCAGATCTACAAATACTGTACACAAAACATCTAGCAACAGGGATCTATATGTTAAAAAAAAAAGACTGGATCCTATAGGGTTCCACTTTTGGACTGCGTGCCATATGTTTGACACCCCTGATTTACATGGATTATACATAACATAACCAGAAGGCCAGATTTAAATTGCACCTGCACTCCCAAAGCGGATATCCTGTTAAATATACAGTACATTAAAAAGCACTTGTACAGATGTTTAGGTCAGCGATCACATGATTGATTCAAAAAAAAAGGAAAATGCTGACGTTACACGATGACTTTCCCTACATTTATCCCATCACTCCCCTCCAACAGACACCCAATGAAATGATCCTGCACCGTAATTAAATGTATTATCATGTATTAACTTAAACATCAGGCACATAGATCTGCAACAAAAAGAGAAAAGTGTCCAAACTCAATACATTAGACTTTTTAATGATGATTTTACACAGACTCATCATTATTTATTCAACTTTTCTCTTTGTTAAAATTTTAGTTTTTAGTCATGATCTTATATTTTACATTCACTTATGTATAAGTAAATGCTGTCAAATGATTAAACTTTTTAATCAGATTAATTCAGATTAACTCTTTGATTCATCCTGGTCACTCCAGTGTACAGTTGTTTTACAGTTGTACTTTTATTTATTCATTGGTTTAGTTGTTTTAGTTCCATATCAGTCAGTTCATATCATTACTGTAACTGGTATGTTCTTTATACCTGATCTGCACTAACATGTTTACCTGTAAATCAATTGCTTGTTGTTATTGGACTGTAATTATTTAAACAAAAACTGCATTAAAAATGTTTTATTTCATAGTGTTCTGATTAGGGATGGTGAAATTCCTGAAAAAAAATTGGCCAATCACTGAGCCTCATTAACCAGTTGTAGTCGGTCACAGAGAAAAGAATTGAAAAATCCAAAATGTATTCAAAAATTCTTCGAAAATACAGGAAAAAAACACAAAAAAAGTTGAAGAAATATCACAAAGAATACAAAAAAAAGTATTGTAGTGATGGATTAATCCATGTTAATGTGGCAGCATTCCTTTTTTAATATACTTCTATTTAAATTCAGGAATTAAGGGATTAAAGATGAAACAAAAATCAGTCTTTACTTGACTTGTTCTAAACTTGATATAATGATAATTGATCGAAGAGGTTCAAAATTGTTCAATATTCATATAAGTAATAGTTGTTCCAGTGTCTGCAAATGACATGTTTGTGTATTTTTCTTGTAAATTTTCATTTAAGGATTTGCCATAAAGATGCTGGATGTTAAATATTCACTTCAGAGTGGAGGTTAGATCAAAGCTCATGTACATTTTTCGGTTTAGTCGATAAAATCACTTTAATGAGTGTGAGGAAAAAGGTCGAGTTTATTAAGCGTCACCAAATAAACGGGAGTCATTTTTGGTCGTATTATGACAGGTTTTTCTGAACTGTGTCTAAGCAACAGGAACATCTTCAAAACGGTTTAACATATGTAAGAGACACAGCTGAAAAGATCTGCTGATGTAGGAAGGTGTTTGTGCTTTAGAAATGTCAAAATTATTCCATTTTGAGCCTCGCAGAAACTCACAATGACGCCGTTTTTCTTTTCATCGAGGGGCTCGTTTAGTCTAATTCAATCCCAGAAACACGTTCGGCTTTGTGCAAGCGTTCGATAGGACATGTAAGGTCCTAAATATGTTCTGAATGTCTACTGTCTCCTAGTAATCATGACCCTATGTAGCATCAGCAGGACCGGCACACACACCCTGGTCTATACGTATAATGTGGAAATTGAATTACGGCGGCGGTGGCGGAGGTCTGAAGACGGCGTGGACACAGAAGAATCCTCCTGCCGTCGTCGTCGCTCTGTCCATTCAGCAGATCCTGAAACTGCTCTGCTGCCTTTTCTCTGTCTCTGTTTCCATCACACACACACACACACACACACACACACACAAACACACACTTCGTCCCCCAGGGGATCTTGGCAAACGTCCAACTCAGTTAACGCCACAGATAAAGGAAAAAGCGCTCTCAAGGAACGCCATAGCAACACTGTTTTTTTTCCTGACCCCCCCCCCCCCCTCTCTCTCTCTCTCTTATATCTCACTAAAAAGTTACTCTTTATGTGACTGTGTTTTAGTTTAAGTGTGATGAATATTCACAATAGAAATGACAAAAAAATAAAAACTTTGTAATAATTTGATTTTATCCAGCGTATCCCCCCCAATTTCCAAATAAATTGTGATTTAGGGGCAAAATATAATTTAATAATAATTAAAACGGAGGGTAAAGTGTCTTCCCCAAAGACACAACGGACTGACTAGGGCAGATTGGGACTTGAACCAGCAATCCTTCAGTTAATGTATGACCCACTCTACCTTGTGTTATTCTTTGAAGCTGTTTTTTTAAGCATAATTTAAATGACATGGTTCCATAGAGCAGTGTGTCCAAACCCTGGTCCTGGAGGAACACTGTCCTGCATGTTTTAGATGTTTCCCTATTGAACCGCATTTTTGTAATAAATGTCCAAAATGTAATAACTTTTTCATTTAATTTTGTAATAAACTGCCCCAACGCATTTTTCTACTTCCAAACTATATTTGTAATTTCAAATATAATGTAATTTCTAATATGTCTTAATTATCAGCCAGCTTCTTGACTTTTAATGCCACATCACTGCTGCAAAATGGAATAACCTATTACATATTGTGGCAAAATTGATTACAAAATGCAGCTTCATTACAAAATAAAATGAAAAAGTTATTACATTTTGGACATTTATTACAAAATGCGGCTCAACGTCCCTCTTTGAAAACACCTGTTGGTCATCATACATTCTTCTGCAGAGCTGGATGATAGTGTGACACATCTAAAACATGCAGGATAGTGTTCCTCCAGGACCAGAGTTAGGAAACACTGCCAAAATAATCAAAAAAAAAAAAAAAAAATCCCCCAAAAAAACCAAACCCCCCCCCCCCCCTTTCCCCTCTTTCCTAGCTAATAATCCTGAGATTTTACTCTTTATCCCTTTAAATTGTTACTTTACAGGAGAAAAGCTTTGCTAAATACACAACAAACTTGTTCTGAAAGACTAAAAGATAAAAGTGTTTGAGAACGTTTTAATTAGTTTGGAGTCAGATCCAATCTGATAATTCTGCCTCTATTTAAAGTGTACCTGCTGCTACAGCCATGAGTCACAGTAGTCTATTTGCATTTGCACCTTTTTTTTTTAATTTTTTTAAGTTTTTAACAAATGACATAATTACATTAAAGACATTAATATAATTTAAGTTACGTAACTCCTGCACACAGCTCCTTGTGGGATTAAATATTCCATCACTATCTGACTTCATTTTTCTTCCATCATTTTCACATTAGGATTAATATAACAAGCGCTCTCCCCTTCACCTGGCTCAATCAGCTAAGCTATATTTCAGTCTTATTACAGATCCTATCATTTAATGTGGCCTCAGAAAGAGTCCAGCCACAGCGTAGCCTAAAGGTAAGCTACCTGTGATTTGGATCGCTGCGCAGGAAGGATTATAAAAGCTCCGCGCGTTTTGGGACACGAGCCTCCGAGTTCACGCCGGAGCTAATTAGGAAAGGCAACAATTTAATAGGTGCCGGTAATTCTGCACCACCGGCTCCGCACATGACAAGTCAATTTAATGCCGGCGCTCAGACACAAATGGGATTCTCTGTAGCATCACCTGTGAAAAAAGGGGGGAGGATGACGGAGCAGCTCTGCAGAGTCACACAGGGACGTTTTACTTTTCTGCAACCTTCCCGAGTTATTATATTGTCAGGTGCAAAAATTAAAAAAAAAAATTATTTTTTTTTTTGGGGCATTTTTTATCATCTAAAAACACTACATTTTTCTTATTATGACCAGAGGTGTTCAAAGTACTCACATTCTGTACTTAAGTAGAAGTACAGCTACTGGTGGGGAAAAAAGTAGAAGTACTGATTCAACGTCTTTACTTAAGTAAAAGTAAAAAAAAAAAAAAAGTACATTTTCACAATTGTAAAAAATAAAACTGCATTTTTTTTGTTGTTGCCATGAACACAATAATACTGGAGTTTCAAAAGTATCTAAAATAAAGCCTTTAAAAGTGTTTTACTGTATAGATAGGGTCAATGTACTCAGTTTTGTGGGTATGGGCAGGAAATGTAGGAAAAATGCCCCCCCCCATTTTTCACACACAATTGAGATAAAAAGTCATCATGAGATTTTTTTTTTAAGTTACAACAGAGATAAAAAAAAAAAAAAAACACATAATTTTAACAGAAAAAGTCACAATTGTGAAATAAAATGTTAAAATTGTGAGATAATAGTCATATAACTATAATATATAAAGTAACATTAACAAAGTACGTCTACTTAGTTACTTCCCACTTCTGGATATAAGAACTGATTTTTAGACAATAGATCTAAAAATCATATTTCAAGAAATTCACTTGTTCTATTGGCAGATTTTTTTTCCTTTAATTGTTTTTAATTATTTAAAATTATTGTAATCACCGTGTGTGTGTGTGTCTGCAGAGACATATGATGCTATAACTCAATGAATACTCCAGATATCACCATAAAATGACATGGGCATATACATATAGCTATACCCGCATCAGATGCAATGATCAATTTGGGTTAAGGTCAAAGGTCAAGGTCACAATTAACTAAAAAGATCCAAATCACATTATCGGTTATAACTCAAGAACGGAGGGTCTTGAGTTATAATTGGATATATTATCATAATATTACACACACTGATGCATATATACATGTAATGAAGTTATAAAAAAAATAATATGCCTGAGGTTAACTTAAATTTGTCATGATTTCTTCAATTAAAAAAAAAAAAACATAGTGTTTTTACTTTTGTAATATTGAAATTTACCAAAGAAAATGGTAAAAAAAAATCTCGACTTATTCTATTTTCAGTTGTAAAGAGTCAAAACCACCAGGTACTGTGAAAATAAATCCACTCACATATAGAAAATTGACGTGAATATGACATGTATCTTCCACTGTGCAAGGGATCATGGGTAGGAATCACCTGAAATAATGCTGGTGTGTAGATCCTGCATTTGAAACATACTTTTATCTAGTATTATTTTATATTATCAGACTATATAAAACCTCTCGTTTTTTCAAAGCGTGACCCATGTTCAATTACTCGTCGACCTCAGATCTAATCGGCTGCTGAACGTCCTTGGTCTCTGTCATTTTCCTCTGATATTTATTAATAAGTTAGTAGAAATGAGCCACTATCTGCATTTTTTTATTACCCAAAAATCTCTGGTATCTGACATATCAAATTTCTCTCCGTTGTGGGACTAATAGGATTATCGTGTCAACTTGTGACATATCAGATTTACAGATTTAGACAGTAAAGCTTTGGCGATATTGGGTTTCATAGTCTATAATAAGGTCCACGTTTGTTCTGTTCTAAATATAGTAAGTAAAAAAAAAAGAAAATAATAGAGGAGTATAAAGCAGCTAATAGAAAGAACTGAGATTAAATTATTTAACATGAAAAACATGTCGTATGAACAAAAATAATAACTACGGCTTTGTGATCTTTTAATACATCTTTTTTTGTCTTTTTCAATTAAAACATTCAATTAGCCTTTAATTTACCAAGTACTCAGGAGAATTAATTGTCTATTTTTTTAGGAAAGCCTCACTATTATTAAAAAAAATTAAAAAAAAACATGAAGAGGAAAAATACATGAGAAAAAAATAAAGTTTATAGGAATAACAAATACACTGAAGTCACACAGCTTTTACCAAGGAGACAGAATCATTACTTCATAGCATATTCTGAAGGTTATTTTCAGGCCAAGAAGGAAAATAAGAGTCTGCTGTGTGAAAAAGTTCTGCATAAATCTGCAGAACTTTGTATAAAAAAAACATCTAGAGGAGAAAAAGTTATTATATAATAACAGCCACTGATAGATAAATAAATAACACCTTAACTTTAAGGAACTCTAGTGCAGCTATAACCCTTTAGTGTGGGGGTGTAAGGGTCACAAATGAAGAATATTATATGATGTCAGTTTAAAAAAAATGTGAATAACATGTTCTGTTATCTATAAAAACAATAATTTCTAATGTTTAGACCATTTTTCTGCACTATTGCTGTAAAAAAAAAAACTCCAATAAAATAAATGTGGAAAAAAAATACAATAAATGTGAATAAAATGAAAAACACCTAAAATTTGAACAGTATTTGACCTTATTTAGGCAAAAAAATAAATAAATCTGCAAATGGAACAAGTGAAAAAGTTCTAGAAATAAAGTTTTCAAGCTGTACTTATAACACTGCAATAAGTGATGTTAATATATTTATTTAAAAAAAGAACCTGTATAATCTATATAGAATTATTTATATATATAGAAGTGCTAACTCTTGTGTGCTGTGCTATAATCATGCTGCTGCAGTTTCTCTTCATGGACAAATAAAGGAATATTTCATCTTAAATATGATGTAATAATGGACTAGAAATGACAAAAAAATACACTTGATAAGATTTAGATTTTTGTTGTGTGCTTCTATTGTACAGTGAATCTTCTGAAATTTCCACAGTTTCTAACCAAAAAACCTGGTGCCCATGTATTTGTCACGTTCACCTTTATGACGCCTCAGGTCGCACACATATCATCACTAATTCATTCCATGGACCACATCGGACCCTTCAGAGGGCCATGTTTGGCCTACAGCCCATATGTTTACCCCCCCCTCCCCCCTGCTCTAGTGTACCCTGGTCCTCCAGAGTCTAGACCTCCTCCTTCCATCCTCTGTCTGTGGTTTTTCTATCCATGTTCAGCCGGTTCAGTGCTGCTGCAGTGCCACGCCTGCCAAACATCCAGTGGAAAACAGGTCCAGAGTCACCGCTTTTTCACTCACCCCCCACGTCCACCCCCACCCTGCTCTCTCTCTCTCTTTCTCTGTCTCTCCTTCTCTCCTTCTCTCTCTCTCCTTCTCTCACTCTCTCTTGCTCTCTCTCCTTCTCTCTCTCTCTTTCGCTCTCTCTCTCGTTCTCTCTCTCCTTCGTTCCCTCTCTCTCTCCTCTCTCTCTCTCTCTCTCTCTCTTTCACTCTGTCTCTTTCTTTCCTTCTCTCTCTCTCCTTCTCTCTCTCTCTTTTTCGCTCGGTCTCTCTCCTTCTCCCTCTCCCTTTCTCTCCTTCTCTCTCTCTCTCTTTTTCGCTCTCTCTCTCCTCTCTCTCTCTCCCTTTCTCTCCCTCTCTCCCTCTCTCTCTCTCACTCTTTTTCACTCTGTCTCTCTCTCCTTCTCTCTCACTCTCTTTTTCGCTCTCTCTCCCTTTCTCTCCCTCTCTCTCTCTCTCTCCCTTTCTCTCTCTCTCTCACTCTTTTTCACTCTGTCTCTCTCTCCTTCTCTCTCCCCCTCTCCCTCTCTCTCTCTCTCTCTGCAGCTGCAATACAATAGCTCCCCCATCATGAAATTATGATTGCCTCCACGGCCTCGCCTCACCATTAAGTAGCACGCCACTTTGTTATATGGCGCTGCTGAGTTGCAGGCACAGGTGGTAGTGATACTGCGCTCATACAGACCTCGTATCATCACACTGAACAAAAAAAACACAGTGGGCGGCAGACGTGTGACATGATGCTTTACGATTAGACTAAGTTGCATTAAGGAAACATACAGAGTGGTTTAACCTTAATCCTACAGAGTGACGCAGACACCAGATGTATATTTTATGTCACATCCAGTTTGGTCTTAATTGCATCACATCGCTGCTTTTGTTTCTGATTTAATTAGCGCTTCGCAAAAAGACTGAAATACACGCTGGTGCAGCAGACGTATGGAGCCAAAATGAGGACGTTAATGTTTGATGTTCAACATAAAATTTCATATTGAAAACACACCATGAAAACTGAGGATAGAAACACTGGCATTGGGGGTGATGGGGTGGGGGGGGTGGGGGGGGGGGTGCAATGGCATCAAAACAGGTGTTTAGCATGGATAAGGTTTCACTGAAGTTTAAAAAAACACACATTAGCTGTTGTAGAATTTCATTTTTATTCTTTTTTTTCATTTTAATGTGTTTTTAAATAACACTTTCATTTGATGTTGATGTTTTATCTATTATTTTCATGTTGTTTTTCTTTAATTACACTTCATATCTATAAATGAACTCTTAACTTTTCTCAAATAATGAAAAATAATGCCAACTTCACCTTTAGTTGACCTTATACTGTATGTATTCAATTTATTTGAACAAAAAGCCTTCAATTAAAGTCTGGGGTTAATCTGTGAAACATGTTAATTAAAGTATACGGTAAATGAGTGTCTCATCATATGGTTTTACTGATAAATTCAGTTTTCCAAAAGTCATAGCTTTAGCAGCAACAGAAAAATATGCATTTGTTGTGGACAGTTTAACAAGTGCATGTCTATACTATACTTAATGCTGTTTCTATAAGTTTAAGGAACAAATGATCAAACATTTATTTCAATACATGTCACTTTTTTTGTATTATTGTTGCTTGTTGTTCCATTAACACGAGTCAAACTAAATACTGAGTTTATCCTTTGTACGTCATTAGTACTTGCACATATAGAAATATGTATTTTGATTTTAATCCTGCAAATACAGTAAAGATTAATTACGTTTACATTTTATTGTAGCAAACAACATATTGTTTAAATGAAGGTAAATAAATTAAGTGGTTGTTAAAGCAGGAATAGAATGTTTGTATTTGGACTGTTTTGTTTTGTAAATGAATACATTTATATCCCCAGATTAAACCAAGATATACATGATATACAGGAAATATGTTTGTTTCAGGTGTTAAAAAAACAAACAAACAAAAAAAAAAACAGTACCTCAAAGTCCAAATTAAGGTTGCACAATAGCTTTCACACAGTCCTGTATCAATGAACACTTACTGCTATTACTATATTTATGCAAAAACAGACTTAGGAAGAGGGAAACAATCCACTGTAAATAAATTAATATATCATTTAGGTTTTAACAGGTGTAAATAGAACATTTGTAAGGGGACTATTTTCTGCTGCGGATGAATATGTGTGCATCCCCAAAGAGAACTTTTCATGTTTCAGGACAGTTGGATTGAAAAAAATGATGATGATAATAATAATAATAATAATACATTAAATATTTTAGACACCACTATATTAACAACTGGGATATACAGAAAATATGCAAGTTTCAGGTGGAAAAAAGAGCATCTACAGACCAAATTAAAGGTGCACAATGGCTTTCAAACTTTCCTGTATCAATGAAGCCTTACTGCGATTACATTTAAGCCAAAAAAATATGAGGAAAATACTCCGTACATAACTAAATATATCACTTAAGTTTTTAACAGGCATAAATAGAATATTGTAAGGATGGATGAATACTTTTCCATCCTCAAAGACAACGTTTCATGTTTCACGACAGTGAGATTGAGTCCAAATGTTAAAATGATGATTTAATAATAGGTTTAGACACAGCTTTATTAAGATACAACCAGGATGTAAAGGACATTTGCAAGTTTCTGGTGGAAAAAAAGCATTTACCGACCAAATTAAAGATGCACGATAGGCTTCAAACAGTCCTGTATCAATGGACACTTACTGTGGTTATATTTAAGCAAAATAAATAAAAGAAGTATCACTTATTTTTTGCTTTTGTGAGGACAGAAGAATACATTTCTATTCCCAAAGACAACTTTTAATGTTTCAGGACAGTGGGATTGAGCCCATATTTAAAACTTTTTTTTTTTTTTAAATAATAGTTTTAAATAGCAAATTATTAAATTACAACCAAGACATATAGGAAATAAGGAATATTCAGCTGGAAGGAAACAGCATTTACAGTTAAAGTTAAAGGTGCACAGTGGCTTTTGAACAGTCCAACACTTACTGCACTTTAATTCAAAAAGATAAACAATACATTGTAAATAAATAACTATACGACTTGGGTTTTTAAGAGGAGTAAATAGAGCGTTTGTATAGATGGATGAATACGTTTCCATCCCCAAAGACAACTCTTCATCCTTCAGGACAGTAGGATTGAGTCCAAATTAAATAATGATTTAAAAAAAGAAGTTTTAGACACTATTAAAGCTCAGAGGAATATGATACTGTACGTACACAGACTTGTTAGTGTGAAAGTTTTTCAGATAAAAAGCAGAATATCCAGGTTCGGCAGCATGTGTGTGTGTGTGTGTGTGTGTGTTGTTACACGTGGACGTGTGCTCGTGCCGCCGCAGCTGTAGCTCGGTCTAAACCACAGAGGCTTTGATAGCAGCCCATGCAGAGTGACAGACACAGACCAGTGGCTTCTTCTAATGAGCAGACTGTTGTCGGTCTGCCGTGGGGACCCTGCTTCAGGCCTGGCACACCCTACAAGATTTTTATGAACTAATTAAGCACTAAAAGTTCTTTTTAGACAAGAAAGTCAAGATTTACACACGGCTCAAAGGGAACTAGCGGGAGAAAAATGTGCAGTTTTTCCTTCCTCTCATCGTTCATTTGCATTGGGGCGCAGTCTGCTGAGGGCTACAGGCTGGTTCAAGTTTAGACTTAGAAAGAAACAGACTCCTATTTATAGGCTTTAATTACTCTCCTGCTGCTCTGCCACTGGAATGATGGACCTGCAGATACTGTCATCTTTACTTTGGGAAGTAAATGGGGATCGTTCACATGCTGATTTAAAGATATTCAGACTGGAGACGCGCAGACTGATGAGTCAATATTAGCTGTTTGTTCAATCTTGCAAGTGGAAACATAAAAATACACCATTAGCCTTGTATTCTTTTGCTATACTGTGTGTAGCATTACCACAGTATGATTATTTCACCCTGGAAGTACGTATTATATCTAACAAGAAAAGAGGAAATGTCATATTTGCACACTGAAAAAAAGTGTTTTTAAGTTGATTGAATCAACTTAAAAATTCTTCTTCAATAGGTCACTCATAAAAACATTGAGTTAAGTAAATTCAATTAGATTAAAATAACCCTAATCCTATGCAATTTAATTTGGTTCACTCAACTAGATTTTTTTTTTTTTTATGTGTGACCAGAATAAGTAAAAATGATGAGATAAAAAGTCAAAATGATGAGATAAAAAGTCAAAATTATGAGATAAAAAGTCAAAATTATGTGATAAAAAGTCAAAATCATGTGATAAAAAATCTAAATTATGAGATAAAAAGTCAAAATTATGTGATAAAAAGTCAAAATCATGTGATAAAAAGTCAAAATTATGAGATAAAAAGTCAAAATTATGTGATAAAAAGTCAAAATCATGTGATAAAAAATCTAAATTATGAGATAAAAAGTCAAAATTATGTGATAAAAAGTCAAAATTATGTGATAAAAAGTCAAAATTATGTGATAAAAAGTCTAAATTATGTGATTAAAAAGTCTAAATTTCTGGTTTTCTAAGTTGATTCAATATTTAACTTTTTTCAGTGTAGTGAGACTAAACATGAATTGAATGCATTTTTGTATCATTTTACAGAAAAGTAATAAGAAATATCTATTAGTTCTATAATTCAGGGCACTTAAATATGAAAATAAAGGATTTTCTGCATTTCTTTAAATTAGTTTTCTATAAATTACAGTAATTTTAACAAACACTGACACTACAGCAACAAAACAGACAAAAAAACCAGTAATCAGTGGATGTTTACATGCTCTAAATTCAGTCTCTGGTATCAGTCAGGCTCTTGGAACACGGTCTTTCCCATAATGCAACATGACATTTCCTTGTTAGTTCTTACTGTGTGCAGTTTTCATCTCCACATACATTGCAGATCTTTCTGTCATATAGATACTAGATACTGCACTCATTACATCTGTCAATTTTACAACCTCATTTTGTTAGATGTTGTTCTCCAGCTCTGCTAAAAATGACAAGTACATGTTTTTATCCAAGGTTTTTCTGTTATATATGCATATATATATATATATATATATATATATATATATATATATATATGTGTGTGTGTGTGTGTGTGTGTGTGTGTGTGTGTGTGTACATTAAAGTCAAAACTCGCATATACATATCCTTATACATTTAAATAAAACTTTTTTTAACTTAATATTTATTCCACACATCCAACGTACATGAAGATGCACATAAAATAATCATATTCATCTCAAAATAATAAATAATAATAAAATATTAATCTCAGACAACTGTGTCACAAATTTAAACCATACAGTTCTCATCATTTTCCATAGTACTTTTCCCAGTATTAGTACTTCCTTCTGTGTAACTCTACATTACATAGACATTGTTTATTGCTGAGGGTAATATACAAACATACAAACGCCTGAGAAGAAAGAAAGAAAAAAAGACAATTCCAAAAACCTAATGATTCCCACTAAATAATAACTAAAAATGAACATTAGCAGAGGTGTTTAGGCTCTGATATCATTTGTATAATTTGTTCCCATCTTTTCTCACGTGTGTCCACTTTCAGTTGTAGTCTTACTGTAGTTCTTTCCATAATTATAACTTGTCTTATTTTTTCTTTCCATTGCTTTATATTAGGAAGTTGTGGTTTGAACCATAAGTTTGTGATAGTTTTCTTTGCTATTAAGAGTTCAGTAAATAAATGTAATCATGGTCTATCAGCTCATCAGGTATTACACCAAGTCTACAGTATATGTTAATGGGTCAAGGGTTAAGTTAATTCACAGAACTTCCTTTAATTCCCTTTGGACAGATTTCCAAAAATCATGAATCCTATGAGTAAAATAATAAATAAATAAAACTTTTACCAGTAAAAGAATACATTAATTTTCACATGAGTACTTATGTTTTAAATTTGAGCAGCAATGATATACACATGAGAAAAGATTTGATATCAACATTTTTTTTTCTTCTTTCTGCTGACACATTATTTTTCATCCTTTCATCCAATTTCTTTTGTGTAAATCCGTCCTTTTTTTGTGACCGCACGTAAAGAATAAAGAGACAAAGATCTTTTCATTCTGCTGAAGTCATGTAAAACTTGTCGAGGCTTCCTGCCAGATCAGGTACAGATGAGTCAGACATGTTGTATCAGTTACTCCATGTGAGTTTGTCTCGAATTAATCCCTTCAAACACGATCCTGTTAAAGTGTTCTATCATGAGGTAAGGCTTGTATTTCTCAGGTTACACAACTATCCTCCAAATCATCCACATTTCCTGCTGGATTGGCTGTGACTTTACGATGACCGCTGCCTCAAACGTCAGAACACAGAAGCTTTTTTTTTTTTTTTTTTTCCTCCTCGCTTTGGGAATCGGGCGAGATGTTAGATTGGCAGGCAGGGCCGCTGTCAGCATCATCTCTGTCACCTGTCCTGCTCGGCAGCCGGCTGCTCCTCCTGTGATAAGGCGAGAGTTTATTCTGGGGCTGAAAATACCGGACCGGGTCTGGCAGAGTGCCGATCGCTCAGGCTTTCTGTCCGTCGCCTCTCAAACTGCAGCCAATATTCCCTGCTGTCAGTCAGCTCGCCGGGGCTGAGGCTGAACAAGCTTGTTTGTAAATCTCTTTTGTGGATTTTTAATGTTGTTTTTTTTTTTTTTTTTTTCCTCAGCAGCTGTGAAATCGGCTCAATTTTAGTTGTACAACTGTTTTTCAGCTGCCAGACTTGGAGAATGGGCTGCGTGTGATGGAAATTTCAATCTGAGTCAGATTTAACTCACAAAGAGCAAGCCTTAAAATAGGAAGACATCTGCTCGAGCAATGAAAAGAACTTAAGAACAGCAGTAAACTTAAGTCAAAAGACACTGATTGTACGGCGTATAGATTTATTTTACAGACAGTTAAAACAATGCGACTTAATGAACGACGACGGCCCTGTCTCTCACAAGTCAGACACCTTCATCCCCTTCATTTCCCTCCTCCTCCTGCTCCTCCTCCTCCTTAGAAAATGACTGATGTTAAATCGATGATGCCAAAGTCAGGCGTCGTCTGAATGACTGATGTAAATAAAATGGGCAGGGCTCCATTAGGAAACAAAAAGCTTGCTTTTATCCAGCAGCAGGCGCACTCTATTTCGCTCCTCATCTCTTTCTTTCTCACCCTCTCTGTGGAGTGCAGAGTAAGCACAGCTGTCTGAAGGCAGTGTGAAGGATGGACAGCTCCAACAGGAGGGGGTGGGGGTGGGGCCCAAGGGAGAGCGGCGTTAACTGGGTGGGGCATGGCTCTGGCTCTCGGATGCAAGGAGGCGAAACTGAAGGCTGATACCGAGGCTTCGACTGTCAACGCAAACAGCCTGTTTTACTTTATTTCCTCAGTCCATCATCACCGCTGATGGTTCTTCGGCTCAGATCTGAACAGTGTGACAAGTCCAACAGGAAAGGCAATAATAACCCATAATGAAATTACCAGTGGCTCTAACTGTGTCTCTCACACACTCTGTGCCAGAGCTGCAGAGAAGTCTGGCACTGTCCACGACCGTTGGGTTTGGTTTTTGGCTGGTTTGTGTTCAACAAGCAGAGGAAGCAGCAATGAAACAGCACTGCCTCAGTAGAAGAGTCACACACACACACACACACACACACACACACACACGTAAGGTGTTGCATTAAAATGACTATAAGCAAACTAGAGGTAAGATCTTTAGCCTGAGCCTGACCCGATCCGAAATTCAGGTCGAGTCGGGCCAAAAATGTCAATCATGGTCGGGCTCGGGTTTCTCTCTCGCTGACTTTTTTTTTCTCTGGTTAATTAAGCGAGTGCGCGTCAAGATCTCTCTTTCACTCTCATTATCTGGCCTCTTATTAGGTGTTCCAGTGTTATTTCGTTGTGTAAATGCATTTATCATGATAATCAAAAATATGTCGATTATTTTAATCTTAAAAAATCTTGCATTTTTTTCTGCCAAAAATACTATGGGATAAATTGAAATTTCGGGTTTGCTTCGGGCTCGGGCCTGCAAATGAAGTTTATTGGTCGGGCTCGGGCTGGGTCGGGCTTTAATGCCTGCGGGCCTGGGTCGGGTCGGGCTGGATTTTTTTAGGCCCGATCTTAGCTCTAATGCAAACACTGAGGAAAATATCAGATACAGATGTGTGCATTCCAGCGGCAACCACACCCTGAAGGTCATTGAAGGGGAAGGACATTTTATTGAACGGGAAATTGATTGTATCATATATAGAATAGAAGTACTTTATTGATCCAACAATTGGGAAATTACGTCGTGACAACAGCAGCATTCAACATATAAGTAAAACAGACTACGGTGGCTGACAGCGGCAAATTCACCGCATCGACGAAACGCTGCGAACATGAGAAAGATGCAAAAACCAAAAACACAAACACATTAAACAAATACAACACAAGAGAAAAATGCTGCAATAACAGAAACGAAGCAGAAGCAAAAACTACAAACTCCCAAAACAACTGCGAGAGAGAAACGAACAAATTCACTCCACAATGAAAAGGAAGTTCACCAAAATAAAACAGAAGAAGAAGATGGATGAAGATGAAGTTTATTAATTTAAGAGATTATCGTGAAACTGTTCGTTTTTCCCTTCGTCTTTTTAAACACTTGACCATAACTTACTACAGTATAATAGAGGTGCAGCGCTAACATTAGCTCCATACTTCTGCTGATCTACACCTTTTCACACTAATCTCTTAAATTAATAAACTTCAACTTCGTCTTCATCCACCGCCTTCTTCTTCAGTTTTATTTTGGTGAACTTCCATTTTGTTGTTTTGGTATTTGCAGCATTTTACTTTACATTTGTTTTGGGGGTTTGTACCTTCTTTTTCTTCTGCTTCGTTTCTGTTATTGCAGCATTTTTTTTTCTTGCAGCTTCACTTGTGTTGCATTTGTTTAATGTCTTTGTGTTTTTGGTTGTTGCATGTTTGTAGCGTCGACCACCGTAACAGACAAGCAGTGAGGTGCATAAAGGTAAGATGCAATCGTTCTATTAAAGTGTCGATACAGAATAACTGACAAAGTAAAGTAGTAAAAAAAATTTAATTACAGTATTCTTTGTTATTTACATAAAGTGCACAATGAAAGCAGAAATGATATGTATGTGTATGTGCTTGATCGACCTCAGTTGTCTGAAGCTCCACTTCTGTTCTGAGAATATTTAGCTTATATTCCGGAACAAAGTCTGTGCAAACAAAATGGTGGCTCATTTCATCCCACCTCTGATACGACAGTCACAGAGCCGTGATAAAGGTGGAGTCGCTATTTAAAAGGAATGTTTCAATGACGTATTGTTCATTGAGGAATTTAAAAGTATGCAAGGACTGTGTACACTTAACAAAAATATCAGCGTAACCGGAAATATGTCGGAATAGGGAGACGAGCCAAGATCTGCGAGGTGTTGTAATTTCAGGCGAAGGACTGTATCCATGCTAACATTTATGGAACAGTTAAAGACTGGCTGACTCTGCAGAGGCTAGCAACGTGCTACACTCGGGGTATTTCCAACATCTATCACTATATGCTGTGGGTGGAAATGATGGGTGACTGGAAGCATTGCATTTTGGGGATATTTATTATTTATTTATTTTTATTATTCGATTTATTTGAACATAAAAAAAAACAATAATACTAATGAAAAAAACATACATTTCAAAAAAACAACCAAGCATGTTCAAAAGGAGTGGGTGGAAGTTAACACTTATATAATCCCACCCCTTCTTACTGTATCAACGTTTCTTACAAAGTCCCCTTCCTCTAAAAGAAAAGAACACGAGATTTGTTAACTATTTGCGATACATACATACCTACATATATATATATATATATATATATATATATAACATAAAATGAAAACCATACACAAGAATAAATACAGAACTAACAACAACACTTAATAATAATAAATAAAAATAATAATGTATTTAGCAGTCAGAGATGACTGCATACTAGGCCTAGTTAAAGTACGTAAGATTTAGCACATTTAATGTCTGAAGCAGATACTTTTTAAAAAAATTGTAGAGCAGCGAAATCGTTCAATGATCACAAACTCTGAGTAAAAGCGTCTTATGATTTCAAGTGTTATTCTACGGCGTTCTAGAACGTCGCGACAGCTCCCGTCCATTTTGAATGGACATTCCCATCATTCTGCGGGCGTATTTTTTTCAATAACCGCCCGCTGCCAAGTTTTGTCACTTCAGATTCACAGTATCGTATCACTCCGCAGGTAGTTCGGCCACTTTGAAAGTAAATATTCGCTACGTTGTAACGGCTATTTAATCCAGTCTGTTAGAGTAGTAGCAGTAATAAACTGTAATAAGCTGCAATAACCGTAGAATAATAGTGTAATAGTGTATTGCCCATGCGTGACTATCAGAAAATATTTTTCTGATAGTCATGCGTGGCCAATACATTATCCCTTGCCAATTATCATGATATGGAGGCTGGTACACACCTGAAAAGTCTTGGAGGGACAGATATGAGGTCCAAGTGTAAAGGGTAAAAAGTATTCATTCAACTTACAAAGAACTTGAATGTAAGATAACGACGTTTCAGTCTTCTGGACCTTTTACAAGCAGTGATTTAAATCTGGTTGTAAATGTTCCAGAGCACTGAAACATTGTTATCTTATATTATTTATTTTTTTTATTGCAAGTTGAATGGACAATGTGGGCTTTTTTCTTCTACAAGGTTAATTATCATTACTTTTTTTTTTTTTCCCCTGAACCAACATGTTTCAGATGAACAAATCTCAATGTGTGTATCAAGGTTATAGTGCTTTTCAATCATATTTAATACACAGCAATGATGTGATAAACCAAACCATCATCTTTTTCTTAGTTTAACCTTTCATCGTTTAGACTACAGGAGCTGGGTCACGTTATTAAATCTCTCTTCTCTGGTGCCAAATCCAACTTAACTACCTCCTGTCCATTGCAGAAAACAAAAGTACAGCAGGTTCTCTAAAGAATAATTGAGCTGATATGTATTTTTGATTTGTAGAAACATGGATTAGCTGCTTTCATAAAATGTGAAGCACATTTTAAATGATTGCAAAAAAAAAGAAAATGGTTTAATCAGACCAGGTTTATATGAGCTGTGTAAAACATGACCATAATAAACAGAGAATACAGGTGAGAAATGGTCACTACATCAGACATTATTCATTAAGTGTTTCCCTTCGCATTTTATGCAGTTTAAAGTAAAAATCATCACAATATTTTTTTTCAAAATTTTTGATCAAAGTTTTGGTGTTTCCATAAATATTTTCTATCAAACCTTAATGAAAGAGCAATGAAAACGCAACCCATATTCTATTGATTGCAATGTATTTCAAGTAAAGGTACATGTAACGGTAGTATTAAAGTGATTACAAACTCTTGATTACAATATTTACCCTCCCTATAAAATGAAACTTTAGCGTGGAGACTCCTGAAGATTAAAAGTCAACAGTTACTTCAGTGAATATAATATGTGCGCTGATATAATGACAGACCTAAGATAAAATAAATGTGAATGATCACTGGATCAGTTAAGAGCATTGACATGAAGAGTTCAGTTGCAAAAACAATTGGGGTTTTTTTTTCACAAAATGGCATTTTTTTTACTCTACATTCTAGCTAATACTCATTGATTTGATATATTATTTATTCAGTTTAGTGGACCTTACCAAATTAAATAAATAAATATATCAAATCAATGAGTATTACCTGGAATGTAGGGTTAAAAAAAAGTCATTTTGTGAAAAAAAAGAATGAAAAATGGAGTTGTCTGTTTTTTTGCAAATGAATTCTTCATGTTTTCTCGCACAATGTTGGTTCTCAAGTGATGCCTTAAGTGTAAAAAAAAATACATATATATATATATATATATATATATATATATATATATATATATATATATATATAGACCTGCTTTCAGCATCATGTGGATCCATCAGGTGTGGATTGTCTGCATTAGTTTAGTGTATTTTATTTCCCATTTTAAAAGATGACATTTGACAAACTGTTCAGTGTGAAGCAACTTATAATGAATAGAACAGAACAAACATTTAAGTTTTAGCAACTTCAGAACAATAAGCATGTGTTTTTTGTTCAGCTCAAGGTCACAGAAGCAGGATTTTTTTTAAAAAATAAGAAGAATTGAAAAGTGAATGTACAATAAATATTTTAGCTGAAAGATTGTTGAAGGCTTTTAATTGATCTAGAGAGTGAAGATGAAGATCTGTTCCCTTCAGTAAAGTTATTTATTAGCTGGAAAAACATCAGACAAATTAATTCCTTCATCCATTAAATTGCACTTCTACAAATTATTGAAAAATTAAGGGAAATTCATTCCTGACACCATGTACACTTTAAAAAAAATCATAATCTTACCAAGTATATTTTTCTCATTTCTAGTCTAAATATCTTATCACACTTTAAAGATGACAGAATCACCTAAAGACTAAATTTTCAGTGAAATATAAAAACTTTTTTAGAAACTGGATCTGGAAAATTATTATTTTTTGCTTGGATTAAGCAAAAAAAATGTGCCAATCAAACATCAATGTGAAAATCAGTTATTATATTTCAATGAAAGTTTGCTCTTTAGGTAATAATGCTTATGTTAAATGTGAGATATTTTCCTTTTTTTTTCCCAGTAAATGGAATATTTTCCCCAAATTTGTAAATAAATGATCATTTACGTGCAAAAACAGTCCTCATAATAAAAAAAAAAAAATAGTGTTTTCAGATGTTAAATAGCACCAAAAAAAAGAAAAATTCCAAATTAAAGAACACATTTCAGTAATGAGTATCTGGGAAAACAGCCTTGATGATCCTTCATAGCTTCCATGTGTCTTGGCAGTCTTTCCATCAGTCTTTCACATGGATGTTGGCTGCATATTCCAGTCCTGAGGCTAAAATGCAAACAAAATGGTGGTGTTGATACCATCCATGTTCCTTTTGATCGTATTCCAGAGGTTTCCAACAGGGTTCAGTTCTGGCAATTTGGACCGGTCTCCTACTTCTTCCTAAACGTGCACATCATTTATTTCATCTTTTGTCATGATTCTTAAGATATGCATCATCTTCATCTTGGGAATGCTTTGTTCTTCAGTTCCTACGTTACGCTTCTATAGGGTTATGAATTCGCCCGACCCTCCACACCCCGCGTATATGCTTATACGGTCTTGTTTCGGCACGAGTCATCATTCCAGAGCTGTCTGCTAAGCAAAATATTGTGATGAATGGAACGTAGATGGAACCAGCAGGAGAGCTGTCTGACCTGTCAGGGAGAGGCATGGGTGCTGCCAGATGCCGAGGCGGCTTTTCCTCCTCAACAGGATTCAATCAGGGGCCATCAAAGACACACAGGCAGGCAGACAGACAGACAGACAGACAGACAGATAGCCAGGTGGGTGGGTTTGATACAGCAAAATCAGGGGATGGAATAAAATAGGGATGAAATAGAGTTGGACAGACAATATGGAGCTGTCAGGGATAAAAGACAAGATGCTCACCAAGATTTTGATTGATCCTTAAAGTGCTTTTTTGGCTACATCACTCCAACTTGACTGGAAACTACTCCCTGTTGGGACCTGGACTACAGACCCCTCAGTGCAGCTGGTTGTCATGGCAACACGTGATGAAACTGCTACGACATCATCTTAATAGCAACACAAAAAGATGCCTGTGTTGAGCTGTTTTCACGATAGACCCATATTAACAATGCTGCTCAGAAGTTTACATACCCCAGTAGAACCCTGCCATATATATATATATATATATATATATATATATATCACGATATGAAAAAAAATTTTCATAAGTAAATAACAGCTGTGTGGTGACAACGCAAGCTGTCAAACAGATTAGTGGTCGATGCAGAACATGCATTTCAGTATCATCCTTCTTGTAGCCGAAACAATAAACATAATAATTAAAAAATAAAAAATGTTTAAAAAAAATGTTTAATCTAAGAAAATGTATCAAATAAAAAATGATTGGAAAAAAAATGGATGAATACAAGTACATACATTTAAAAAATACAAAAATTAAATTAAAATGTTTTAAATGAAGTAAAAAAAATAATTGCAGGACCTGCGATATGACTATTGTGGACACATACATTGCGATGTCGATGCTCAAATGATAGATTTTGCAGCTCTACTTTTTTGGCCATTTGTCAGAGAATATGTGATAAATATACGATGATACAAAAACTTGTTTAGTGGTTTGGTGAAGACATTTATCATCAAATAAATGTGATTTTTTTAAATTATAATAATGACAGAAACTATCCAAATGATCCTGATCATAAGTTTAAATACCGTAGTGTTTCATCTCCTTTAACATCAATGACAGATGGAAGTCTTTAGATGTTTACAAGGATTAAAATATTGTACCTCCAGGTTAAAAGCAGTGTATGGTTACATTATAAATAAATAACAATCACATACAGTGGAGTCAAATAGATAAATACAAATAAAACAACAGTAGCATCTATAAAAAAAAAAAAAAAAGCCTGTTGATAAAGTAAAAGTAAAAAAGATCAAATAAATAATTTTTAAATAGTTAAAAGTTGTGGATCAGACACTTTATTTTCTTAGTTCCTTTAAGACAGGGCTCTCAAACACGTGGCCCGGGGACCACATGCAGCCCGCCAATGGTTCCAATGAGGAGCATAGGTTATTATATTTAATAATAACCTATTAAATGACTCTATATTTTTCCCTCTGTTTTTTCTTTGCCTATAAATGATGCCAACTTCAAATTTTTGCCATTGTTTTACTGCAAAAAAATATGAAATTATGAAACACCTGTAACAATAAAATGTGAATAACCTGAACAAATGTGAACAACACGAAATGTCTGAAGAAAATTAGACACAATTTGAACCATTTTTTGCTTCTATTAT
This sequence comes from Siphamia tubifer, assembly GCA_020466265.1. Classification (NCBI taxonomy): domain Eukaryota; kingdom Metazoa; phylum Chordata; class Actinopteri; order Kurtiformes; family Apogonidae; genus Siphamia; species Siphamia tubifer. The sequence goes on along the minus strand of CM035798.1, from coordinate 46,962,841 downwards.
TAAGAGTTTAGTGTCTTTGTAAAACTGATCCATAATAAATCACATGGACAAATGATTAATTGAGGCAGAATATTGTTAAAATTGCCCTTATTTTCCTAATGAAATTTTACTTCTTTTTTTTCATTTGGATAATTTATTAAAGTATTTTCATAATTTAATCTTTTCTTTTTGTGCTAAAACAATTTGGAGTTATTATTTAGAGGTTATTATGTTTTCATTTTATTGGTCCGACCCATTGGAGATCAAATCAGACTAATTGTAGCCCCTGAAGAAAACGAGTTTGAGACCCTGTTTTATGATTTTAAAACTTAACAGGTATGCGGAGTTAAACCACGATGGGTCCAATCAGTACCATTCGATTCTACATAGAAAAAATAAATATGAAATAAAACTATGAAGCTGTAAAGATATAAAACTCAAAAACACTACAGTCTTTATCTGGTTGGAATTGATGTAAATTAAGAGTAATGAACTCCTGCAGTAACTGAAGTTGGTTTGAAAAAAGAAAATCCTAAAACTCTGTGCGGTTCAACTATTACCAGCTTTGACTCAACGCCTCATTCACTTTTGCTTTTATAGCTGTGTGAACTCGCCAGGCCTTTCTATATCGACCAACAGAATTGAATCACAGTTGAAAAACGTTCTCGATAATCCGCCTGAATCACGTTTCCCCCAAAAGCTGCTTCAGTATATGAAGCCTGTGTTGTGCAGTAAGAGCTGAAGACTAAATCCGGATGAGCAAAGAAATCGACTTGACTCACAGGTTCAGAGTCAAGGCTACCGGGAGATTTGTAGACCAGGAGGAAAGCCTTCAGATCAATGTTGGCATTTAAAGGAATCCAAGAGAAACAGAAGCGCTGCAGAGGAAAGTGAGGACAGTCTACGACCAGGTGTCCACGCAGAAAGAAAAAAACCCTCGTCCTGTCCATACAGCTGTGGACATGAACATTTAGAATGAGCTGCTGAAAATAATGACAAAGAGGGTAATGTGTTTTAGTTTTATTCAAACACAATGAGAATCAATGAAGCTACAGTTTGGCCCAAAAGACTCTATAACCAATCCTTGACCGTTTTCACCGTCTCTGAAACTGAAATGTCCTGCACATCTTCAAATAACGGAGTGTTTTTCACCGTCTCCATCCTCTGAAACACTCGCTCTCACACACTCTGGCTCCGGCACATAATCCCTCAGGCAACTTTTGATTGTTACTTAAATCTTTTTGCTTCTTTCCTCTGTAAAAAAAAAAAACAAAAAAAAACAAAAACTTGAAAACCTTTGGCTCTGAAATGAGCTAAACTGTGAGGAGAGCGTCTGGGTTAGTTTCTTTTCTCCCCCTGCATTCTCCACCTCTTTTCCTTCTTCCTCAGTGAAGTGTTTCTATCCATTATGCGCAGTGACATTCTTTGTCTGAAGGACACTGGCGTCGAGCCAAGAGCTTCTGCTGGGCCGGCCCAGCCGTTTAATTGAAACCGTAAAAGAACTTTCTTTTGGCACAAAAGCCCTTATGTGGGCTTTGTCGCAATTAGATTGACCAGAAAGGCCAGCGAACCTGATAGAAAGGGATTAGGCCAAATGTATTGCTGGGATATTATGTTGAGTGTGACACGGCAGCTTGTGGAGGAATTAGTAAAGGCCTGACCTGGTCCGGATTGGTCGAACAGGAGGACAAACCCATGATTAATGGAGTGGTCAAAGGCTACACTTAAAACCAGCACAACAAGAGCTGCGGAGCTCTATGAATACTTATCCAGTTTGAACTACAGTAACGCCCTCTCTCACCTGGAGGCCGAGGCAGAGCAGCGAAAAGTCCGTTCCACAAAACCACCCACTGTGAAAAGTCAAGAGTTTAGCTGATGACGCTTCACTGTAACACGAAGAAAGCGAAGACACTTAACTAGGGCTGCACGATATTAGAAAAAACTGACATTGTGATTTATATTGTGATATGAATAAATACTCAACAGTGTATATAACGGTAGATGCAAAAAGTCAAACAGATTAACGATCGACACAGGACGTACGTTTCAGTGTCATCCTTCTTGTAGCTGAAATAATTACCGCATTTTCCGCACTATAAGACACACTGGACTATAATGAATGGTTTATTTTTGAAGTTTTTCATATATAGGGCGCACTGGACTATAAGGTGCATTAAACAAAGTCAAAATTATGAGATAAAAGGCCAAAATTATGAGATAGAAAGTGAAAATTATTAGATAAAAAGCCAAAAATCTTGAGCCAAAAAGTCCAAATTATGATAACAAGTCAAAATTATGAGGTAAAAAGCCAAAATTATTCAATAAAAAGTCAAAATTATTCAATAAAAAGTTACAATTATGAGATAAAAAGTGAAAATTCCAAGTCACTAAGCACAACCAGAATTAACCCATATATAAGAAAATTTGGAGAAAATGTAAATCTTTTAAGTGCACCTTATACTGTAGTATGGAAGATATGGTAAATAAAATTAATAATTAAAAATAACTAAATAAAAATTAAAAAAAATAATGATAAAAAAAAAATACAAATAAATAATTTAATTTAAATAAATAAATTTAAAAAATCTATACAAATAAATAAAAAAATAACAATTACAGGACCTGCGATGTGACTATTGCGCACACATGCATTTCGATTTCGATGCTTAAACAAACCATGGCGCAGCTCTAACTCTAACTACGCCTCTGTTTGTCTGCAGAGAAACCATCAAATATATCTAGTATTTTATAGGTTTGTAGATCTTACCGAAGCTTCATTGATCTTTAATTAAACCTTGTGGGTTTGTTCAGGGCAACAACTGCCTCCAGATACAAACAAAGCTACAGCATGATTAATGTTATTATTAGAATGATGCATTAGGGGTAAAACTGGGTAAACGTTACTTTGTCGTGTTGTCGACTAAAACTAAGAGGGAGAATAAAAGAAAATCCACACAGTATCAGCATTTACCTTTTTATTGTGTTGTTTGTCATTTATACTTTTATTTTTTTTTCTCTGATCAGCCTTTTTTCAGCGTCTCTCATGTAAACAAATAAAATAAGTGCTTACACTTTACCTTCGGAATAAACGGATAATTAAGCAGAAGAAGAGTGACAGGCTTTTGAACAGGAGATTAAAAAGAGTGAAGAATGAGCCAGGAGAATGAACACCGTCAGAATATTCTAGTAATGTGAAATAATATACTGCAGAAGGAGAATAAAATGTAAAAGGTCAGAGTTAATTTCAACACTTGAAGTATCTGTAGGAGTGTATTTAAGCCTTTTTTTAAAACGTTTGACAGTTGAGCTTGTTACTGGCGACAGTAGGTCTTCCTGTCGCCTCTTTAAGATACTAAAACTGTGACAAGGTTCTTATTATGTGTATTTTTACTCAAAGAACAAAGCACATGCCGATAAGATTGATGTTATTTTGATGATTTAAATTCACTTCTAACGCTTCAGGAGCTAAAATTAAGGAGAAAAAAAAAGGCCAGAAATGGAAAATATTACTTTAACACTTTAACTCCAGAGACTTTAACAGTTTTAGTCAAAATTAATGAAATAAGCAACAAAATGGACAATAACAGCCAAAAATGTATAATAAACCAACAAAATAATTAAGTATCATGAACAAAATAAAACACAAATGGCACAAAACTGAAGAAAAAAAATTAAATACTTAGAAATATAAAACTAAATAAGGAAAAAAATTAACAAAAACGAATAAATATTTACAAAAAACTTAGTTAAAATAAATTAAATTGAAGTATAAATAAATAATATTATAATTTGGTTCCAGTAGTTTTAGTTTTGTCTTTTTCTTTTTTCTAAATCAGTTGGTTTTTGACACCTTTTTATCTTCATATGTCAGATCCATGAACAAAACTCAGTAAAATAACAATAAAAAAACAGTCATTTTTTTCTGAATGTTGAAACGAAACCATCCTTTCAGAACGCATCATCGCTGACGCATCAGTAGTTAAAGGTTTAATTAAAAAAATAAACTAAAAATAACACATAACGACCACATTTCTAAGCCTCTGTCAGATTCTTCCAGTCTGAATCCAACAGCGATGGATGTTGATTTTTGCTAAAACCGTTTGTATTAATGAGTCTTTGGTTCATTTATTTGTGTATTTGGACCCTAATAGTTCATCAAGTTTGAATGTGAACCCTCCAGGTGCTGCAAAGCTATTATTCCGGGAAAAAAAAAAGTTTTAATTCCTGTTTAAATTCTTACATCTACTATTAGTTACGTCTCAACATTTGCAAATATAAGGTTCAGATTAGGGCTGGGATGATATCCTTTTATGACGAGTCGATTCTTTTATGGAGTTTTTTGGATGTCGGTTCGATTTAAATTACGATTCTTTGATATTCTAGATTTTTCTGATTTTTCACTTGCTTTTTTTAACACCAGACCATGTGAAAAAGCTGAATGATGACGCCTACAGATCATATCAGGAGCCGTATTTCAACAAAAAGGATGGGAGTCGGTTCAGATTTATTCAGCAGTAATATATTTGAAAAGTTTGGGAAGTAAACGGCTACATTTATCTGCACACAATAGGAGCCTTTAAATGAACATACGTCATAATAAAGTGAACTTAAACTATCATTTCAAAGCCTGGACTGCATGTAAAAGAGGTAAACAAAAACAAAAATCTATTTTCTCCAGTATTTGTTTAGCTTATTTAGCTGTTCCTGCTCTGCATTTACCTCAGGATATGGTGTCTTGCTAAGTGCGCAGGAATGTTTGTGGTGTTTCCACAGTATGCCTCAAATGCGTTAAAGAGTTTACAAATATTTTTCCACATGTCCAGCTCTGCTCTTCCCTTCAAAGAAAAAAAAATCCAAAATGTGTCCACACTTTTGACTTAAAATGTGATGGTAGGGGTTTAATCTCTTCACATTTTTGCCAGTTATCCACCATTCTGTCTTCCCTTCAAGTTTTTCTGGGAACAGATGTAACGTCATGGATAGTTGAATTAAAACATTTTTCTCTCTGCTAGAGACAAGCGCTCATTTTTTTTGCCCCATCCGGCTTAAAATGAATCATTTAAATGTGGGGAAAACATCTATTTTTGAACAAAAAAACAAAAAATCCCAATACACACGTGAATCGATTTTTTTTTCTTCAAACTTCTGACGTAGTTGTCAGCAGCAGCGATTGTTTTAAAAACTGAAAATACGTCCTAACTTGGAGCCGATGACCTACGATGTTAAGATGAGGAAACAAATTAACAAACACAAGTGGTTGAATGGAACAAAACAGTACAGACAACAACCTGTAGGGGGCGGAGTCATGTGCATTTAAAGGGCCAGCGCTCCAAATGACTTTTCTGGTGTCATTATTCAGAACTACGGTTTAAGATGGACCTGTGGAGTTGAATTAATGAAGGATTCAGATCCATGCAGAGCATTTACAGCTAATGTAGACCACAAGGAAATGTTTGAAAATGCAGAATTCCACTAAAAAAAAAAAACAAATATCACTCATTTAATATCTGAAAAGGTCTATGATTAGACACAATCCAACCATAAAGCAAAAGGAGCAGATGTCTGCTCTCATATCCTCTAAGTGTATTTGAGTTATTGAAAGGGAATCATCAAATTATTGCACAGGGACACCAAAAAACAAAATAATGAATCAATAATGTGCCTTTGGCTTGTTTTGCTGTCACTAAGTGATCCTAAAACTTTGCTTTAATACAACTTTAATGACTTTAATCATTGCTTCCATTTTATGCTGGGTTCCTTTGCTGTATTCTTACACCTCAGCTGTTTCTAGGAGACATTTTTAACTGGAAAACCAACATGTTTTAAGAAGTGAAATAGTTCAAAACAGCAGCAGGAGGTTCTGCAGCACTAATATTGGGCTTAATTGGCCCTTAAATATGGTGCATAGTCTTTTTTAACTCTAAATCTGAATGCAAAGATATAAATATATATATATATATATATATATATATATATATATATATATATATATATATATATATATATATATATATATTTCTAGTCTTTCATAATAATATTTTCAATAAGACCTTTTATTCTGTCCCCTGCTAAGGCTCTGAATACTCCCTCCACCAACCGTTGATCTAATCTGACTCTGTGATCTTTCATTTTCCAGAATTACTAAATTTAATAAATCTATTACAAACGATAATTTTTCTCTGCTCGTGGCAATTCCCTGTACGTTATTCAGGTCATAAATCTCAGCGGTCTTCCCTCAAATGATACACTTTTTTTTTTTTTTTTTTCCCCTCAGCTTTATTTCTATGGAAAAATGTCATTAAATAGAGAAGATTACAAGAACGTTTACTTAAAAACTTATCCTATTAGAGACGTCTTTGGTGGAAAAACAATGCATTAAAAGCAAAGTTAAAATATGGCTAAAGGAGCATTTCACCGTAAACCCACTTATCCATGACACAATTTCACTTTTCATACTCAGTGGGATGCTTCAAGGTGGATTAAGGCTTGCCGCTGTGAAACCAAAGTTATTCTCAGCTCCATCTCTGGCCCTGTCCTCAATACTAAAGCACTTTATAAATAGGCAACCAAATAGAGCAGTGTTACATCTGAGAGCTGATCTGTGAATCTGACAGACACTCCACACACGTCATTACATGTCGCACTTATTCTTGTTTGATCTTGTGGCCAATTTAGCTGAATTTGAGCCCCTTTTTTTTCCCCCTCCTTCAGTTCAAAGCTACATTTTTAACCTGTAAATCTACCCCTTTTTTTTCTGCCTCTTTTTTTTTTTACAGGTTAAGTCAGGGTGTGTCAACGGTTTGACATGTGAGCTGTGAGCTGCTGATTCTGAAGTGCCCTCTAGTGGTCAAACAGGATGTACTGCACCCATACTGATTCAGACTCTTATTGTGAAAAAAGAAAAAAAAGAAAAGAAAGTGAAAGGTAAGTATAGACTCCTGTTTAGTGATTCACTTCCTCACAGCTGAGTGATGATGAGGATCCATGACTGGAGACCAAACTAAAGACCCCCCCGGTGTTGGTGTCGGTGGGGAGGGTCAGCTGGTGTTGTGAATCAGGCCGCTGAAGATTCAGACACGGCTTCTTCACAACACCAGGGTTCCTCCTTTCCACTTTCTGCTGGGATCGATGACGCATAGACACAGTAAAAGAATGTATGGGTACAGTATGTAACAAAAAATTATATATATAGTAATAGCCAGAGGTGGTCAAAGTACTCACATTCAGTACAGCTACTGGTGTTAAAATATACTCTGGTAAAAGTAGAAGTACTAATTAATTCCTCTACTTAAGTAAAAGTAAAAAATAAAAATACAACTTCTCAGTTGTATAAAGTAAAACTACATTTTTTTTTCTCCTATGGGTGAAATAATACTAATTTAAACAGGAAATACCAGAAAATTTTCAAAAATAAAGCCTTTAAAAGTGAGTTACTGTGTAGATGATGTGTTTTATTAGGTCATGGTACTCAGTTTAGTGGGTACAGTATGGACAGAATATTTAGGAAAAAATTAAAGTCATAAATAGGAAATTAAAAAAAGCATAATCATGTGATAAAAAATTCTAAATTGTGAGAAAAAAGTCAGAATTATAATATATTAAATTACAATATCTGATTTATGATTTATTTTTCATACTGTCACATTTGTGTACTTTGAAAAAGGAATGAGTTTATTCTGAGAATGTAAAGATTATGAAGTACAGATATTTATACAAAAATGTTGAGAGTAAAAGTAAAAAGTTGCCAGAAAATTAAATACTCGAATAAAGTACAGATACCTAAAAAAAAGTACCTAAGTACAGTAAAGGAAGTACTTGTACTTAGTTACTTCCACCTGTGGTAATAGTTCACTGCTATGTTTAAATAATGATGGTTTGAAAGCAGCAAATAGGGGTTTTATTCTGAATTAGTGGCTAAACTTGTTGAATTAAACCTAGAAATCTTCATCAAATTATGGGATTAAAAAATGTGAATTATGAGGAAAAAAGTTAGAATTATAATATAGTAATATAGTTGTTGAATTAAGCCTAGAAATCTTCATCTTCAAGTTGCATCTAATTTCTTTGTATATTATTTATTCTGAGATCATATAATTAAATTAGTGTCACAAACATAAATCTGTTATAATCCAGGGTCAAAGGACAGTTTTTGTCATTTACATAAAAGTCACTGTAAAGGTAAAAGTAGAAGTACTGATTCAATTACTTTACTTAAGTAAAAGTAAAAACTTGTAATAAAGTAAAAAGTAAAACTGCATTTTTTTTTCTCCTATGGATGAAATAATACAAATTTAAACAGGAAATAACAGAAAATCTTCAAAAATATCCAAAAATAAAGCCTTTAAAAGTGAGTTAATGTGTAGATGATGTGTTTTATTAGGTCATGGTACTCAGGTTAGTGGGTAAAGTATAGACAGAACATTTAGGAAAAAATTAAAGTCATAAATGGGTAATAAAAAAGCGTAATTATGAGATTTTTTTTTTTTTTTTTAAATAAATCGTGACATAAAAAGTCAAAATCATAGGATTAAAAAATTTTAATTATGAGGAAAAAAGGTCAGAATTATAATATAGTTGTTGAATTAAGCCTAGAAATCTTCATCTAAAAGTTGCTTCTGATATGTTTGTGTATTATTTATTCTGAGATAGAATTAAATTAGTATTACAAACATAAATCTGTTATAATCCAGGGTCAAAGGACAGTTTTTGTCATTTATATAAAAGTCACTGTAAAGACCTTGGACTGTAGGAACATTAATAATTTATTATTTATTGATTTATTACTGTACTTTGTGACGAATAAAAGTCTTAACTTGTCTAAATTTCTATAAAGTCTAGTGTTTGTATTTGAAAAAAAAAACAACCATCAGAGCTGCAGCTAATTCATTAAATGAATCGTCTTTTGTCATTTTAAGGACAAACAACATTTCAATCCCAGATTTCTTTGCTCTTCTGTTCAGTTTAATTTTATAACTAGAACCTCCAAAGGCGATGAATCTTAAATTAGAAGGGATTTTCCTGACCCTTTTGTAATAAATGTGTTTTATTCACTGACTGGTTTTTAAAGTGTGTTTAAAAAAAAAAAAAAAAAAGTTCTGCAAACAAGTAGGACAATCCAGAAAGAACATTCATATAACTTAATAATTTTATGTTTGTTATTTATATGGTCTGTTTTAAAATAGAAACGTCCAAAAAACAGACGTATCGGACAGAACCGAGTCGAATTTACTGTCAAATTATAGTAAAAACAGTGCAATAAATGCTTTTGGAAATGCTTGTTTGATGTATTTATTCGCCCGACTGGTTTCAAAATGACTTTAAATCGTGTGCAGCGAATGTGTGAGTGGTCGAATAAATATCACATGACTGAATAAATATCACATGACTGAATAAACGCTGAGCACCTACATGTCTGTTTGTCTTATTATTAATATTAACACACACACACACACACAGATTGTTGCTTTGTTGAGTTTTTTTTACTACACGACACAAACACTCGTACATTACCGTGTGACATTGAATGCAACATAAATATATTTTATGCCACATCTGGGAATGGAAACAGGAAGATCATTCACAGATTGTGAGAGTTTCTGAATGTTTTCCATTTGAACAGGTTCAAGCATACGTACAAAGATATATAAGATAAGATACACAGATAGATAGAATAACACATAGAGGTACTTAAACATGCAGATAAATTAAAGCTGAGCAGAACAAAAGCCTCAGTAAAAATACAAGGATAGTTAATTTTCATCATTCATTGGTAGAGTTGTGATGTTTAAAGTCAGCGGCGTCAGATACTGGTCTTGTTGATCTGGGCGACTTCATTCAGGTAGGCGATGAACAGCTTGGTTCCTTCGATGTAGTTGTACCTGGAAATGGACAAAAAAAGAGAGAGAGGAACACATTTGCAGTGTATTGACAGTCACCTTGTGCAAAAAAAAGAAGCGGAAATTTTTCCTTGACTTCAACCTTCTGACACTTTGGAGTGATTTTTTATAAAAGGTCTGGTGACGCTTGTCCTTCAGGAGTCAAGATGTTGCAATAAAATAGAGGAAATAGTGGAGTATATACAGTATGGAGCCCTTCTGCTGTTTTTCTCATTAAAATGTTTAGAATTAATGGAAAATTCTCATTTCTATCCAAAATATCTCACAGTTAAAGACATAAATATATAAAGATTAATGTGTCAGTGAGATATAAGAAGTGATTTATAGACAGTAGATGTGGAAAATCTGACCAGAGAAGTCTGACTCATTCCATTGGCAGAATTTTTTTTTGGTTTTAATTAAGGAAAAAAAAAAAAAAGCTTGAATTAAGCGATAAAAAATTGTCAAATAGAAAAAGTGGAGAAAAAAAATTATTTTTTTAGAGAGTAGATCTGGAAAGTCTTACAAGAGAAGTCTGACTCATTCCATTGGCAGATTTTTTTGGTTTGAATTAAGCAAAAAAAAAAACTTAAATTAAGTTCTGAAAAAATTGCCAAATGGAATAAGTAAAAATTATCTCTAACATTTATTGAAATAAGATGTTCCAGCTCTATTATCTAAAAATTAGTTCTTATTTCTCACTGAAAAGATCCTCTTTAGGTGATTATGTCTAATAAAGTGTGATGAGATATAGACTAAAAATTAGAAAAAATACACTTGGTTAGATTTAGTTTTTTTTTCCAGCGTAAAAGTGACGACAAGACATTAGTATAAAACTGTCATATTGAAATAAAATGTAAAGTACATGAAACTATATTAGTTTATTTGTCAAAACAATCAAAATATTTACAGCATCCATCCAATAATCAGACAATAATCTACAGCTTTTTATTCATTTGTCACATTTGTCCTTCCTGTCTTTACCATGTGAAAAACAAAATGAAAAGTCTATATTTTATTTCAACAGTCACTGTTTTCATCTCCAGATTAAATTTTCTTTTATTCCGTCATGCTGTTATCTGTACGACGGATTATTAGGGCCACGTGTGAATTTTTTATTTATTTTTTTATATGACTAGATTAAAGTTGAAATTTCGACTTTAATCTTTAAGTACATTGTAATGCGATTTCTATTGAACTGACAGTAAAGGTTAATTCCAAAAATGTACAACCTGGACCTATTTCACCGACGGACGACAACTATAAACTCATTAAATTGAACCTTTCATCTTTATTTGATGCTGGTTCAAAGAAAACGTAGAAGAACCTCGACTTAAGTCTAGAAATATTCAACTATCAAAAGGTACATGGACCCTGCACCCACAGTACGGTTGATCTGTCTCCGAAATAACATTAAAGTTTACATTTGATTTATAATGTATTCTTGACATTTTGTGATTAAAGTAGAAATTTTAAAGTTGAAATGTCGACTTTTAAATCAAATTACTCGTCAAACATCAGTTAATATTACTGATGAGTAATCTAATGAGATATGTGAAGTAGAGTTTATTTAATTTATTACAGTGTTACAGCTGTTAAAATATACTCAAAATATAGAGTTGAATGTACTCTAGTAAAATGAATGGAAATTGTTGACTCACTTTTATTAAGTAAATGTTTGTTTTTACAGTGTGGTTGAATTGGTTTAACGCTGGTTGTGAAAGAGCTGCCTTCAAAGACCAAAAGCAACTAATGATATAAAAGGTTTAATACAGGCGCCACATTCAGCCTAAAATGGTATAAAGTGGGGTGGACGAGTAAAGTCATAGAAATAATAAGATAAAAACATGTCAATAATGTCAACTCTAAAGTTTTCTCTGTTTTTGAGCAAAAATAGTAAAATTCCATCATGAAAATGTTTACATTTACGAACTGTACTTGAACGTAACATGAACAAATATTAATAACCTGAGAATTCTGAAGAAAAATAAGTTTGATAATTAACAATTTTGCAATTTAGTTTGTCATTTATATACATGTGCATCACAACTTAAAGGTAACAGTGGATTTATAAATACACACATTTAGTAACGTTCACAATATTCATAAAATTCCACATACGTTTCAGGTTATTCACATTGTTTGTTTTTTATTTATTTGTTTGTTTATTTATTCCCTTTTTCTTAACACTAAAACAAAGGAAATTATTATTGTTTATTATGTTATGGTCTGATCCATTTTAGATTGAATTGATGTCAAATAATTTCAGCTTCCTTACTTATTAATATCATTTGTGTCATTTTTGCATTTCACAAATTTATCCCAAGGGCCAGATTGGACCCATAGGTGGGCCGATTTTGGCCCCCGGGCCACATGTTTGACACATCTGGTTTAATATCTTCTCATCCACTAATGAATACATGTAAATAATTCATCTAAAATACAGTGTATCATCTTTTCACGGTCATCAGATCTGATCATTTGGACGTTCAGAGGCTCCGTAGTGAACGTGGAAACACCGTCGTCTGATGCAACATTAATTCACCAGTAAAACTCATGGAGTTTAACGAATGATAAGGTTTTTATGTTCAGTTAATGATATCTGCTGCTGAAAATGTCACATTTTCTTCACTTTTTTCAAATTAACTCAGAGTTTTTATTAACATCTACATAATCAGAAAGTTAAATAATGGAAAAATCCAGATTTTCAAAGTGAAATAAAGATAATATGATAATAAATAATAATGAAATGAACAGATACATCACCACAAAAATACTTGTAGGTCTTTAGAGAGGGTTAAAGTGTTTAAAGTGTACCTACAGGTGATTTTTCATATCCTCCCTCCTGCATCTCTGTCAAATATATATAATATGTATATGTATACAATAGTGGAAAGAAAAAAACACTTTATAATAACACTTTATAATACCTACACACAATTCACTATGTATTAACTATTTGTTAATGTGTTGTTCATACACAATTTATCACAAACAAACCATTTTTAACAAACCATTAACAAATAGCTGTGTATAATAGTGTTTAAACACCAACCTGTTAAAAAGAAAATAATTTTACATTTATCTTTGGAAAACAGTATGAACCTTTACAAGACTTAATAAATAGATAACAAATGGTTAATAATAGTGAATTGTGTGTAGGTATTAGACTTTTTATCTCACGATTTTAACTCTTTATCATGATTTTCACTTTTTATGGTCACACATACAAAAATCTAGTTGACTGAACCAAATTGAATTGCATAGGGTTAGAGTTATTTTAATTAAATTTCATTTAGATGTTTGTATGTGTGACCTATTGAAGAAGAATTTTTAAGTGGATTCAGTGTTTTATGTTACTCCATACATTTATATTTTTTTTTGTGTCCATCTAATGCAGCCAAAAACTTTGAAGCACAGAAAAAAGACATTTCAGCAAATATCTCCTGATAATATTTGAGATTGTCCAGAAGTTTAAGAGTGTTTGAGGAACGTTTCCTCCACCGTCGACATAAATGAACCAAAGGGAACGGTTTCAACGACAGTCCAACCTGCTCATTTTCTCGTTCTGCGAGTGCAGCCCGTCGTCAAACCCTCCGATGGGCATCATGATGATGCTCTTCCCCGTCACATCCTGGAAGGTTCTGGCGATGGGGATGGTCCCGCCCTCACGGATCAGATCAGGATCCATGTCGAAAACTGGGGGAAAAAAGTGAGGATTTATTACATCTCATAAAAAAACTGTATTTAAAGTGTTCTGTGCTAATGCTAATGAAACTGTGTGATTTAATATTATGTATTGGCTACTGGTGTGTGTGTGTGTGTGTGTGTGTGTGTGTGTGTGTGTGTGTGTGTGTGTGGGTGTGTGGGTGTGTGTGTGTGTGTGTGTGTGTATATTCCTATCTTAATGGGGACATTGATATGTTTACACAGTCACACCATGGGGACCTCTGATACTATGGTTACCAAAATTCAGGTCCCCACGAGGGTTAAATATAAAGGTCCTAGTAAAACAGAAATGATGTGGCCCAATGAATACATTATTTTTTTTAGGAAGCCCCCATAAAGCATGAGGGAAACAGGTGTAAAAGTTTGAAGAAAAAACTGATTTATTTTTATGTATTTGTAAAAAAAAAAAAAAAAAAAAATTCATTTTTTTTATTATATTTTTTAAATATTACAGTATTATGTATTTTATTTATTATTTATTCATTAATTTATTTTTTAGTTAATTCATTTTTATTTATTATATATTTTTTTTTAAATATTATTACAGTATTATGTATTTTGTGTAGAATTCATTTATAATTTTTGTATTATTAAATTAATTTTGATTTATATTTTTTTTTACATTCAATAAAAAAAAACATTTCATCATTATTTTTTATTTTATTTTATTAAAAACACTCACTACCCAATGTCTACTTGATTACAAACTCGGTCCTCATGAGACATGTAAACAAATATGTGTGTGTCATTTTTAATCTAAATATCTTATCGTATTTAAGCTAAGACAGAATCACCTAAAGAATAACTTGTCATTGACGTATAAGATCTTATGTTTAGACAATAAACCTGTCAAATTTTATTTCAACAAACCATACCAGTATACTCTGCCCTTGATATATTTATTTATTTTGCTTAGTTATTATTTTTTGCGTAGCTCAAGCATTAAAAGCAGATTAATTTAAAAAAAACTGTAAACTATCTTAATTTTTTCATTTAGTACATCAAAAAACCTCTGTGATCTCTGCATTAAAACTATAATCACCAAAGATAACCAGGAAAAACTAAAGACAAATGGAAAAAAGGGTTAGAATTTTATGGTAATTTTTACCAATAAAGATTTAGAGTGAATTAATTTGCTGTGTGTGGGTAGAATGTGCACAAATAATAAAGCATCAAAGGGGGAAACAGATTAGAACTGCTGCTTTAAGTGTCAATATCTGCTTTACATGTACTTTATATATATATATATTACCATATGTGGAATATTCCTGTGACAGTTTCTTTATTCCACCAGACACTTTTTTTTAAGTCACATAATTTTCAGTTTAAATATTAAACAGAAACTTTGACCCTCAGAGAATAAGACAAAATATGTACAAGTTATTTTAAAGACTGAATGAACTCAAAATGTTCAGAATTAATGACCTTAAGCATATAGTCTAATCTTTCATAAAATAAAGTGTTAGTGTGAGAATATGTGCAAAGATTCTAAAACAATTAACCCAAAAAGACTCAAACAACCACTGGAAACTAAAAGCATTTACAGTTTAATACCCTTTTATCCACTAATTCTATCAATATGTATAAATAATTGGTGTAAAATGCAGTTTGTCATCTTCTCCTCGTTATCATATATGACCCATTTGGATGTTCAGTGGCTGTGGTTACCATGGAAACACTCATATTCCACAACATTGATTAAGCAGTAAAAACCAATGGAGTTTGATCAACGAAAGTGGATGGAAACACTGGGTTTATGTTCAGTTAATAACAGATTTGACTGAAAACTTCACTTATTCTTTCTTTTTGATATAATAACCCTCAACTTTACTCTAGACTGTTTTGAACACCTAGATGATTAGTGAATTAAATACAGGAATGTATCTGACGTACACTGAAAATACTTTTAATATTGGAATAAAAGATGATAAATCAATAAAAAAGGGTAAAAAAATAATAAAAATAGAGGAAAATTCATTTCTAAACTGCCACAAAGGTGTCCCCGGGTGTTTAATGGTTAATAATTGAAATAACAGTGGCTGTAATCATTTGTTTTTTGTAAAGTTATTGGTATCTTTGCTGAAAAAGTCACTTTTTCATCAGTTTAATTTGTTTTAATATAACTTTTGTTTAATCAGTGGTGTCAAACTCATTTTAGTTCAGTTCCACATTCAGTCCAATATTCTGAAAAGGTCTAGACCAATAAAATAACAGTGATAAGAGGAAAATTACATTATGATAAGGTTTTGTTCAAAATGTGAATAACATCAACAATTTGACACGTCTTAAGAAAAACAAGTGTAATTTTAACCATTTTCTGCCTCAGTCTGTCAGTTTGTCATTGTTTTTTTTTCATTTTTTATTTATTATATTTAAAATATATATATTATTACAGTATTGTGCATTTATTATTTATTAATTATGTTTTTTATTTAATTCATTTTTATTTATATATTTTTTTATTGAATTAAAAAACATTTAATCATTTTTTATTTTATTTAAAACACTGACATTTCAATTACAAATACACAAAAAATTTAGTAACAGGCAGAATATTTGTAAAATTACACTTCTCTTCAGATATTTCAGCTGGTTCATATTTGTTCAAGTTTTTGTAAAAGGATGATTTCTTAATATAAAGATTTACATGTAACTTGACTTTTGTTTTACATTAAAATCCACAGTTTTCATTATTTACAAGTAATTAGGATCATATTTTACTGGTCTGACCCAAATGAGATGTAATTATTCTGTATGTAGAACTGGAATTAAAATAATTTAATATCTTCATTGTTCATCCTTTGGACCAGATTGGACCCTTTGGCTGTCCAGATTTGGCCCCCAGGCCCCAGGCCTTATGTTTGACAATTGTGATTTAAATTAAACATAAGAAATTAAATACAGGAAAAGACAGAATTTACAGAGAAAAACACAGAATGTAGAGTAGACTTGTAGTAAATGATGATAAATTACTTTAAAAAGGTTAAAGAGAGAATAATTAATGTGGGAAGTGACACAGAAGCAGCAGTGAGTCGATATGTTAAAGAAGCTTTTCATTTCAGTCCTCTGACTTCGTACAGGTTTTAATTTAAGAGCAGTCAGTGTTTGTTGCGCAGGTTTTTAGTTTTTTGTCAGTCCTTTAATGTGATATGAACCGTATGTTTTTGCACCTCTCTTAATGGCTGCCTTTCCGGCCTCATAGAGCGGATGCTGAGTGTCTGCCAGCCAAGGCTTGGCCCCGATCACCATGGTAACCTTCAGCTTGTTAGGACTCTTCCTTTTGGCGAAGACTGAGTGAAGGTAGTCTGTGACCTGAAACACAGGAGCACAAGGATTTTTTTATTATTATTTCACCTTTATTTAACCAGGAAATATCCCATTGAGTTTAAAGCTGTCATTCCATGGTTATTTCATTAATATTACAGTGTTCTCCATTGTTACTGAATACATTGTGTGTTGGTTCTATTTTAAAAAAACATCCAGATTGTTTTGTTTCTAGCTGTTTTTTCACGGTAGAAAATTTACTTGAGGTCAAACAACAGAGTTCATTCAGAGTTTACTTCCTCATACATGTCCATGACGCCATGACGAGGCGTCTCTGATTGGTTCAGAATGCATGAAGGAACAGTTACCACCCCCCCTATGTGTGTTTACCAGAGTAGCATCCAGCTAGGTTTTGTGCCATTGTTTGTTCTGAAATCGTGCAGGGAAAAAAAAAGGCACACAAGAGCAAATGAACCAGTTTGATTTCCATCACAAACGACACAGTTGTGTTAGCAGTTAAATCCATTCCTGGTAATAAAAGTTCCTGGGAATATTGGTGTGAAAGGGGGCCAGGGTTTAGATGGTGTTCTACCTGTTTCTTGACCATCGCAGGGTCCATGTTTGGAACTTGTCTAATGGAGAACTTGGCGATGACTTTAGCGGGGATGACGGTCTTGGTTCCTGAATCAGAGAAGGCGCCTTCAATGCCGTGGATGGAGACGGTGGGGTAGCGCCACATGTGGGCCAGCAGGTCCACCTGGAAGAGACGGAGTACACAACACCACCTATGTTGTAAACCCTGACTTTGATT